>JADMLD010000843.1:0-118933 GCA_017589585.1 Phylloscopus whistleri
GGACAGTGTGGGAAAAGCTGCTCAGTCACCAAGCAGGGAAAATAAGAATAGCAACAATCAGATGTGCAGCCAAGGGAGTGGTGAGGTGATAGAGAAGAGATACAGACAGGGTTGAATTACAAATTGCCTGGAAGGGGTTATCAAAATCCCTCAATAGAATTATAGCTGTGACTATCGGTGTTGTAATTTATCACCGCGATGATTTCTGGTAGGTCTGGTTTGTTTTCTGCCTGAATTGTCCAAGCAGCTTTCTGTTAGAGAAAAAAAAAAAAAAAATCAAAACACAAAAAAAACCCCTCCAGAGATCAGCAAGGAAGGATTTGCCCTCTCTGGGCACAAAGAAATATTGCAAAGGGGAAGTGAAAGATTTTTGTCTAAAGTGTGGAGTCGAGTTAGGAAATTTTTCTCTGGGGCTCTGATCTGCCTACAGAGGCCCCGGAGGGCGTTCCTGTCAGGCCCTGCGTGCACAGTTCTGCTGGAAGGCATCTGCTGTTTGTGCTGCCGGTTGCCAATAAATCAAAAGATTTGCCTCCCACTTGATCATGAATAATGAATTCCGATTCCATCCGGGCGCTGGAGCCCCGCCAAGACCGCGGCCTTGTGCCTCAAGACGGGCCCTGCCACTTCTCACGACAGCAGCTCGACCAAAACGCCAGCTCCTTCCCCCTCCCCAGCCTTGGGTAATTTATGGCCATGGGCTGGCTCTAAAAAACAGTTGCATATTGTCCTGGAGTGTTTACCCGACGAGAAAATAATTACTTTCAGTAATTGTTCTGTCAGCGGCCCAGGCCCGTTTCTGAAAAAGAGGAGCTCGCTCGCGTGAGAAAGGCTCGGAGCCGGCCCGGCCTCCGGATCCCCACTCTCATCTCTCCCTTTCTGTGCTGCTGAAATGCCAGCCCAGCTCCTCGTGGGCGTGTGGGGATCAAAAAAATTCCTTAAGGGAGGAAAATGGGCGAGAAACAGCGGGTTCAGCACTGGGAGTGAGAACTGAGTCCTTCTTCCTCGTCCTCGCTCCTTCCGTTTTCCTGACCTGGAGCTGGGGTTGTGGGGGTGACCTGACACCATGATCTGGGCACCAGAACACAGCAGCAGACACCTAAATTTATAATAATATTTTACAATCATATTTTACAATTATATTTCACAATAATAATTCACAATAATATTTTACAATGATATTTTACAATAATATTTTACAAAAATATTTACAGTCACAAGGCCAGGGCTGCCTTCTACCCGAAGGTCACAGCATCATTTAGGATGGAAAACACCTTGGAGATCACCTGCCAAGTCCACCAAAACGACCAATTCATTCCCAGCTGGAATATTTTGGTTGAATTTTCTTCCTTGGCCTGTTTGTGTTTATGAACAGGTTGTGGTTTTCCTCAACTTCCTATTTGAAATCATGCTGGATTTGACTTTATGATCCTGGGCTGGGATGAGGGAGTACTGAACACGTGCTGGTGTTGTGTGTGTGTTAGTGGTGTGTGATCCTGTTTTTTACCAGATAAAAGCTGCTCTTAGAGTCCATTTCCATCCTTTATCTCAATGGTTTTGTATTCCTACTGTATTCCTGCTTTTTTAGCTGCCCAGAGACACTGGGAGAACCACTCAGAGCTTCTGCTTTAAATTCCCAGATTCCATATCACCAGAATCTGAACGTGGAATGAACGCCCTCGGATAATGAGCCTGCCTGAGTGCTTAGAAATACTGCCTCAGAGTCTGGATTTTACTCCTGATATTGGAAAAAAAAAATGTGGCAACTGGCCATATTCCAGCGCAATTCATTTAATTTTCACACTCTGGAATATTCCTGTTCTGCCAGTTAATTGTGTTGAACTTAATAGCAGCAGCATAGAATACGAAAAAAAAAAATTCAAATACATATATAGAATTATTTGGCTACAAAAACACTGAATTAACGCCTGGTTGGAGGGGCAGCCCCCAGCCTTTTTCACACCTCAGGTCACACAGACCTCACTGAAAACTCCCAAATCGATTCAGCTCAGCTTCTTTTCTGTGAATTTCCCTAAGGAGCTGTGACACCTTAGGCGGACTTAGCTTAAATCACTGAGTCCTGAGCTTGCGTTCGAGTGCCAGAATTTATCACAACTTTACAAAAAAAACAGAAAAAAAAGAAAAAAAAAAAGAAAAAAGAAAAAAATTTAAAAAAAAAGAAAAAAGAAAAAATATTTAAAAATGGAAAAAAAAGAAAAAAGAAAAAAAAAGAAAAAAAAAGAAAAAAGAGAAAAAGAAAAAAAGAAAGAAAAATTAAAAACAATTTAAAAAAAGAAAAAAAAAACAACCCAGAAAAAAAAACAACTTCCCACCTTCCCCTGAGCCCTGGTAGCTGACTGTGCTCTTCGGGGCGAGATAAAAATGTGTTATCTCAAGCCACGTCTTTTCAGGTGACGATATCCCAAAGGATTTGATTTTTATCATCCTCCCAGGGCAGCAAGTGATATTTTTTGTTGATATTATCACGTTCTCCTCTGCAGCAGGAGGAAGGGAGGAGGACACACCCCAGACCTGAGCAGGCAGGCGGCCGAGAGGAAGAAGAGAGGGGCTCGTCGTGGATCCACTCAGCTGCGGAAGGTGAAATCCCTGGCAAGTGTCACCCACGTGTGACTCCGGCACCTGGGGCGGTGTCAGGCACCCCCGGGGATGTTTGGGGAGTTTTTCCCTCAAGGAGAGGACACCTGGGCAGGAGGGGGTTGTCTTGGTTTGGAAAGACAGGTGTCTGCCAGGGAAAGCTGGAGTTTCCCTTGGAATGGAGAATGTAAACCCCTCACCCCCCCCAAATTATAATTTTGCAATTCAGGGCTTTCAGGCAAAGATTTGGGAATAGGAATAACAGTTCTTTACTAGGAATATTAACAAATGTAGTAGTAAAACAAACAAACAAACAAGCAAACAAACAACAATCCTAGAAACCCTGACAGAGTCAGAGCTACAACCTGACACCCTGTTGGTCAGGGTGTTGGAAGCAGTCCCAAAGTGAGTCCTCCTGGAGTGGCAGATGTGGTTCTGTTGGAGCAAAGATGATCCTGTAGAAAAGGGTCCAGGGATGGGGAGAAGGGTCCAGTCTTCCTCCAGGAATCCAGTGGAACCAGATCCCTGGTGTTCCTACATCTCAGTTTTTATCCAGGTAGGAATGGTTGGCTCCCCCCACTGGGTGGAGCATCTCCCACTGGGATGATGGGATGTGTCCTGTCATTGGTCAGCCTTAATGGCCAATTAGCAGGAGATAATCCTTAATGACCCATTAACAAAAGATAATCCATAACGGTCCATTAGCAGAAGATACCCCCTGGAGGGAGGACAGGTGGTGAAAGAGATAAGAAACACTGCCCCACCCGGTTTAACAGCTGGCCCATTATCAAAAGGCACCCACCCCCCTCCCCCCAGTGTTACAAGAGATAAAGAAAAAACATCTCCCCAGCTGTTTTCAGCAGATGAAATAGAATCCACATTTTTGGTTCCATAACCCAAGACAGGGGGACACAAAGCCCTGGAAAAGCTCCCAGGGAACCTCGCTGTGTCCCAGACGTGGTTTTGGGGTGGTGTTGGAACCCTGGGCACAGAGAGTTTTAGGATTTCTGTGCTGACAGGCACCGAACCCCCAAAGAAAACTCTGCATTCGACCTCAGGCCTTGGAACAGGATCCCAAAATTGAATGATAAAACTGGGATTATTGTGGGTGTGTAATTTGAATAGAAGCGTGTGATATCACATGGTGGAAAACTTAAGAGTTTAAGGGTTTAGAATGTAGTAATATACATAAATCAATAAAGATATATAATATAAATATATATAATATATATAAAGCAAGATGGAGGTTTTAGGGCAGAGGCCAGTCCTTATTTTCCACCTTCTTCATGGGTTTGGGTGGTATTTTGTAATTGGATAGGAAAGTCCCCATTGTGGCCCACGGGTGGTTGGCTATTGGGTTAAAAGTAAAAATAATTTGGGTGTCATTTCTTAATTGGACAGTTTATCCTTAAAAGGCCTTGGAGAGAAAGAGAAATAGAGCTCCATTTTTTAGTTTGTTGGCTACAAGTGCTGCAGAACTCACGGCTTGTGAGACTGCAATGTAAATAAGAATTAATAAACATCTGAGGCCGAACAAGAAATATCCTCTCAAGCGTTTAATCCCGACCCTGGCAGAAAAGAAGATAAAACCCAACAGGTGTCAGTGCAGAGAGTGACCCTGTTATTTATCCACTCCTCTGTGGGAAAATGGATTTGTAGGGGATTCTCAAAGCCTGACAGAAGGCTCACGTAGCCTTGTGCATCTGCGTGCAAACTCTGAGATAAAATATTCTGACATAGAAAGGCCATGGGATAGGACAGAGGAAGAAATTGAGCTAGAAACAATGGAATGAATTGAATTGTTGAGAGAGAAATCGAACTGGAAACGCGTTTTGCACAGCGGCCTTGCAAACAGACCACATATTTGGGAGAATTAGAACTGTGAAAGATGCGTTGTTGCAAGACCAGGGTGAAAGAACAGGTGATTGGTGTTAGAAGTGTTAGCAGCACTGTGTAAGGTCTCACCCTTCTCACGAGACTGAAAATGGAATAAAAGTCTTTAAAATGCCTTGTAAAAGCCCTGCCTCTAGGTCAGGAAAAGGGGTTTCCCGACAATCCTCCCTGTCCTTACCATCCCCAAAAATCCCTTTCTGTGCTTTTTACGAAGCGCTGCCCCAGCTCTTTGATGACTCTTGCATCTCTTCCCAAAATGCCACGGCTTTGGGGCCACTGCGGTTCGACCTCCGTTCGTTCCCCGAGCCCGAGCACGGCAACCCCAAATCTGAACACTGAGGGCTCTTTGTGCTCGGGGCTGCTCAAACAGGGAGTCCTCCCGTGAAAGGAGCCCAGGGAGGTCATTCCAGAGAGCTCCACGGGTTTTGTGGATTCGGGAACACAAATAACTGCCGGTGCTGACGAGCGTGTCGGGGTTCCGGGAGCGGACCCGGTGTTCCCCGAGCCACGGAAGGCAGGGAACGCCTGGGAGCTGCGCTGAAACAGGGTCAGATAAAAGAGAGGCATTGTCTGGCAGATGGGGAGGCATCCTCCTGACCCAAATACAGCCCTGCGTGCAAGGAAATTGATTCTGGCACTGCTGGAGAACAGAAAATATCATTATTCAGCCTCTTCGCGCTCTCCGGAGATCGGAGCGTCCTCGCACGGGTTCAGCCCACCGCAGCTTCCCAATTTCAGGTTGTTTTATTGCCAGAAGTGAAAGGATCCCAGCTCAGAGTTTAAAAAAAACCCAAAAAGCAAACACACACACACACACAAAAAAACCCCAAATAAACAAAAAACCCCACCAAAAAAACCACAAACAAAACAAAAAACACAAACAAACAAAAAACCCAAACAAACAAACAAACAAAAGAAACAAAACCAAACCCCACAAAACAAAAAAACCCCACCCAACCCCCAAAAAACAAACAAAAAACACAAAAAATTGAATTGAATTTGGTTTTCTTTCCCTGGATTTTAGGAAAGTTACGTGATCTTCGAAGTTAATTAACCTGCAACCCAAATCAGGAAGCATCAAAGTGATTAAAAAAATCAGAGAATCACAGAAGTGTTGAAGTTGGAAGAGATCTTTAAGATCATCCAGTCCAACCCTTCCCAGCACTGCCAAGGCCACCACTGATCCATGTCCCCAAGTGCCACTTCCACAGGGATTTTTAATCCTTTCAAGGTTGGGGACGCCATTGGAGGCCTGGGCTGGGGAGCCATAAATGAGCACAGCACTAAAAACAACAAAGCCGAGGTTAAACCAGGCTGATGCAGAAGAAAAAAATAAAAATAAAACCCATATAAATATAATTCTCTAGGAAAAATCCAAAGCTAATTTCCATTTCTTATTAAAGCTAGCATTGGGAAACCTGGTTGAAATGAAAGACCTTTGAAAAGGCTCCTGTTTAATCAAGTCTAAATAAAGAGGCTTAATTGCAAACCTTTCAGCAAATCCTTAGAAGAAGAACAGCCCGGGATGAAAGAATAAAACGCCCAAGGCGAGCAAACACCGAGTCAGATTAAAAAATGAAACCCTCAAACAGATCAATGATCCAAGGGCAGGGTGTAGGTGAGAATAAAGAATATTGCAGCCAACAATG
Source organism: Phylloscopus whistleri (assembly GCA_017589585.1). NCBI lineage: Eukaryota > Metazoa > Chordata > Aves > Passeriformes > Phylloscopidae > Phylloscopus > Phylloscopus whistleri. The sequence goes on from JADMLD010000843.1 coordinate 6,135, forward strand.
AAGATGTAACAAGGGGTTGTTAGGTGGAGCTCCCAGCTCAGGAGGCTCAACCCAATTAAGAATAAACCTAATTAAGGGGACATCCACTGGCTCCATGTTTCCACGCGGTGAAGGAGAAAACCTGGGAGGGTTTGGAGTTTGTTGTTAGTCGTGGAAAGCAGAAAAAATGTGACCAGGCTCGCTCTTCATTTGGAATAAATTAAAGTCAATTGGCCCAATTAGAGTAAATAGTAAATTGCAGCGAATGAAGTTAATTAGGTTTTGAATGAAGGGCCGCATTCTGCACGTGGAGCCCCCATGTCTGTGCAGGGGGCAGGGAATTCCTGCTTTTGGGCTTTGGGGATACTCCAAGGACTCTGCTCTGGCCAGGAGCTGTGGTTCCTGACCCTTCCCACGAGCCCTTCCCAGCAAAATTCCCAGATGTTTCACAGGGAAGGTGAAACTGGATGGATCAATGTCAGCCAGGAGGGGCTGGGTCTGCCTTTGTCTGCTCCAGACACCGCCCCACCCTCACAGCTGCTCCCAAATTATTTTTAGTCCTCTGAAAATTGTTTTGAGTCCTTCAATAACATCTTTTTCACGGGATCAGTCATCCCTGCCTCCCTGCCCCTAAGGCAATGAGATTGCAGGATCTGAAGGCAGGAGTGAATTTTTTTCCACGACATTTTGGCGGGGAATTGATGTTCTGAGTCAAAATCCCATTTCCAGGAGGTGGGAATAGTCGACAAAAAAAATCCAGGATTCCCAGCACACAGTCCTGTGCAGTGTATATTTATATTTTATAAAGCTTACTTTGAATTTTCTTTAGTCGACATAATAATGTTGGTTTTCTATTCTTACCAAATAATTTGGATCAGCCCAAAAAAAAAAATTTCAAAAATAAAAAAAAAAATTCCAAGCTGTTCTTTTCCAGAATTTGGAGGGTTTTAAAAAAATTTTTGGGATCTTTCTCAAGGAATAAACTGTGTTGTTAAGATTCTTTTTTTAATGGTTTAATTTTTATACTAAATAAAAGCTCAAATAAAATCTATCCTTTATACTTTTGAGTCTTCAAACACTGAGCAAGACTGGGGACATGCACCGAGGAGAAGTGGGGAATTGACATATTAATTGGCATGGAGAACTAATTAACGTGGGTTTGGCTTTACTGGCACCAATTTCTAATTGGGCCCTTCTGTCCTTAAGGTAGATTTGCACCAAGCACAGCTCAAATAAAGCAGATTATGAATGCACTTTTTTGGAATACCATTAGGGGGGATGTCATTTAGGAATACAATTTACAGAGTCAGTATTTATTGATATTATTCTGTAGAATAGATAGGATAGGATAGGATAGGATAGGATAGGTAGGATAGGATAGGATAGGATAGGATAGAATTTGGAAATAAAATGTATAGAATGCATAGAATTTCTCAGTGGATTCCAAAGTTTTCAGTCCTTCTGAAGCTGTTGGGATGATAATTTCCTTTCCTTTCCTTTCCTTTCCTTTCCTTTCCTTTCCTTTCCTTTCCTTTCTTTCCTTTCCTTTCCTTTCCTTTCCTTTCCTTTCCTTTCCTTTCCTTTCCTTTCCTTTCCTTTCCTTTCCTTTCCTTTCCTTTCCTTTCCTTTCCTTTCCTTTCCTTCCCTTTCCTTTCCTTCCTTTCCTTTCCTTTCCTTTCCTTCCCTTCCTTTCCTTTCCTTTCCTTTCCCTTTCCTTTCCTTCCTTCCTTTCCCTTCCCTTCCCTTCCCTTCCCTTCCTTCCCTTCCCTTCCCTTCCCTTCCCTTCCCTTCCCTTCCCTTCCCTTCCCTTCCCTTCCCTTCCCTTTCCCTTCCCTTCCCTTCCCTTCCCTTCCTTCCCTTCCCTTCCCTTCCCTTCCCTTCCCTTCCCTTCCCTTCCCTTCCCTTCCCTTCCCTTCCCTTCCCTTCCCTTCCCTTCCCTCCCCTCCCTCCCCTCCCCTCCCCTCCCCTCCCCTCCCTCCCCTTCCTCCCCTTCCCCTTCCCTCCCCTTCCCCTTTCCCTTTCCCTTTCCCTTCCCCTTCCCCTTCCCTTCCCCTTCCCCTTCCCCTTTCCCCTTCCCCTTCCCTTTTCTCTCTTCCTTTTCTCTCTTCTCTCTCTTCTTTCTCTTCTCTTCTCTTCTCTTCTCTTCTCTTCTCTTCTCTCTCTTCTCTTCTCTTCTCTTCTCTTCTCTTCTCTTCTCTTCTCTTCTCTTCTCTTCTCTTCTCTTCTCTCTCTTCTCTTCTCTTCTCTCTTCTCCTTCTCTCTTCCCTCTCCTCTCCTCTCTCTTCTCTCTTCTCTCTCTCCTCTTCCCTCTCCTCTCCTCTCCTCTCCTCTCCTCTCCTCTCCTCTCCTCTCCTCTCCTCTCCTCTCCCTCTCCCCTCTCCCTCTCCCTCTCCCTCTCCTCTCCTCTCCCTCTCCCTCTCCCTCTCCCTCTCCCTCTCCCTCTCCCTCTCCCTCTCCCAGTTATCCCTTCCTGCAGATCCCGAGCCTGTCCCGAAGCCCCCAGCCCGTCCCAGCTGGGCGTCCCCTCAGCAAACGGGGACCCTGCCCCCCAAGGCAGCGGCCCAGGCGCTGGCCCGGAGCTCCCGCTGGAACGCCGGGATCCGGCCGGGACCCGCCCGAGCTCCGAAGCTGCGGCAGAGAGGACCTGGAGATGTCACCAGGCTGGACACCAGGTCCTCGTGTGAGTGTCACGTCCTGTCCTCGGGGAGGCTGCTCTGGGGGCACCATCCAAATCACGGAATCATAAAATCGTGGAATGGTGTGGGTGGGAAGGGACCTTCAATCCCATCCGGTTCCAACCCCTTTTCCATGGGGCAGGGACACTTTCCACTGTCCCAGCTTGCTCCAAGCCCTGCCCAGCCTTTCCTTGGACACTCCCAGGGAGCCAGGGACAGCCACAGCTTCTCTGGGAATTCCAGCCCCAGCCCCTCCCCACTCGCCCAGCCAGGAGTTCCTTCCCAAATCCCATCCAGATCTCCCCTTTCCCAGCGGGAAGCCGTTCCCTGTGTCCTGTCCCTCCGTCCCTTGTCCCAAGTCCCTCTCCAGCTCTTCTGGAGCCCCTCTTGAGGGGGTTGGAGGACAAGGAAGTGCTCTGGATGGTGAGAATCCAGGGAATCCAGAGGACAGGATGTCCAAAAACAAAGAGGCAGAGCGACACAATCCCAAACAATTTGATGCCATTTCAGTCTGGGGTTGGCTTTGGAAACTCTTCCTGGTGCATCCTGAAGCTGCTCAGGGTTGGGAAGGCATTTTTGGGGTCTTTGGGAAGTCCTGGTGGTTCACCCGGGGGTTGTCACCACGAGGGTTTCAATCTGTGACCCCTGGTGGGTTTTTTGGTGGAAAAATGGTGAAGAACCTGGAGGGGGGAGCAAAGGAAAAGAGGATTTTGATGGAATGCGGTTGGGATTTTAGGAGACACCGGGGTAGAGTGATGGGAGATCCTACAGGTCAATGTTTATCTGGTAATTATTGGTGATCCCATCTAGATGGGAGATGATGGAGCACGTGGAGACCTCCGTGATCCCATGGGATCTCCCAAATCCTTGCATTTTTAGCAAATCCATGGGTCAATCTCCGTGAGGAGGATCCACAGTGCAAACCAGCAATCCCAAATCCTTGCATTTTTAGCAGATCCATGGGTCAATCTCCATGAGGAGGATCCACAGTGCAAACCAACAATCCCAAATCCTTGAGACCAGAGAAAGGATCTAACCACGGAAGAAGGATGAGACAATAGGAAAGGGCTGGAATGCTTGGGTTGGATTAAGGATTGTATTTAAATCAATATTAGGAAAACATTCCTTCACTGGAAGGGTTGTCCAGCCCTGGCACAGCTGCCCAGTGATGGAGTGCCCATTCCTGGAGGGATTTAAAATCCATGTGGATGTGGCACTTGGGGACATGGGTCCATGGTGGCCGTGGCAGTGCTGGGGGAATGACTGGACTCTGTGGTCCTGGAGAGTTTTTCCAACCTGAGGAATTCCACAATTCCATGAATGAGGCCTAAGGAAAACACAAGTAGGGAGCAGAACATAAAGAGATCCTGGCCATAAAAACACCAGGATCAGGCTGGGAAATCCCATTCCCTCATGGTGCTGCAGCCATACAAGGTTCCCATAAATAAACCCCTGATCCTGGAATCCCACAGCCCGGAAAAAGTTGGGAATGGGGAGAAGATGTTCAAGTCTCTAAACTTTTCCATGAGGAGGATTTCAGTGCTGTCAGAGAGGGTGTGGGAGAACAGGGAATTCCTGCAGGGATGTGATCTCCCAGGGGCTGTTGATGGTGGGGCCATACTGGTGGAGGATACTGGGACAGGCTGGGAAGTGCCAAATCCCATCCTGGCTGCGCCCAGGAAAATTAAAAACTGTGGAAGAGGAAGGGGTTAGGAGGGAAAGAATCCACCCACAGCACTGCTGAGGTAAATTATCCCTGGGGGGTTGCACCTGGATTAAGCAAAACCGTGTTTTGGAGTTTTTTTGTATCAGAGAGAGAGAAATCCTTTTGTAATTCCTTCATGACCTCTCCCAGACCTCTGTGGACTCCTCCAGGCTCTTCCCAAATTTAAACACCCCAATTTTGCATCTTGCTCCAGCTGGGCTTTGCTGGGCCGTGTTTGCAGGTTGTCAGGAAGGGATGGAAAAAGGGAAAACGTTTTGATTGATGATTATTTTCCCTATAATAATCTTCCCACTCAATCCAGATTTGGAAAGGGGCTTGAGGCACTAAATGCCACAGAAATCCCAAGGATTGGCCGAGCACTTAAATACGTTCGGAGTCTGAATTCTCTGAGTTAATCTGAATTCTCTAAGTCAGTCTGATGCTCATCACTTCTCTCTCCTGCAGCACCTCCTCTGTTTGAGGCTCAGCCCTGGCACATTCCTTCATCCAACCAAGGATCCGACACGGAGTAAGGGAGGATCCAGAGTATCCTTCACCCAAGCAGAACAGAAATTTGTCCACCTGGCACTGGGGACGCAACGGGAACGTTCCTGATGGGTTTGGGATCTGAACCTGTTTTCCTGTAGCTGGTGCTACATTCCCTTTTCCTTCTGAATCTCCGGAATTTCGACCACGGAGATGCTTCCTTAGATCCTTGCCAGAGCTGCTGGACCTCATGGGAGGTTGCCTGTGGATGATTTGGACATCCTGGGGCACATCCCATGGAAAACCTGGAGACAGAATTCCTTTCTCACATTGAAGCAATTCCATCTCTTCCATTGTGGAGGCGAGAAGGAAATCAAATCCCACACTCTGGATTTGCACGTGGATCCACGAGGAGCTGGAATTCGTCGTTTAAGAGGCTGGGAACCCCCAGCTCTTTCTCTCTGCAGTTTGGGAAATTCCCAGGAAATGTAACGAAGAGCAGTTTTTGAGGACAAGGGGGATTGAAAACACTTTCCCAGAGAGTTGGGACAAACCCAAATGTGTTTTTTTCCACATATTGGGAAAAATCACGGCCAGCACAGGAATCCTCAGCATTTACAGACAAAAACCACATTTCAGAGGAAATTCCAACCACTAATCATGGAGTCACAGAACTATTAAGGAGGGAAAAGATCTTTTTAGATCACCAAATCCAGCACCACGCCCGTTTTCCTTGAACCATACCCACAGGCAGTGCCACATCCGCAGGTTTTCCGGCCGGACGCTCCCAGGAACGGCGCTTCTCCATTCAGTGGGATGAAGATTCCACTCTTTCCATGAAGAAATTTTTTGCTCCCAATATCCAACCTCACCCTCCCCTGGTGCAACTCGAGGCTGTTTCAGGGTGGATGAGGAGGAAACCTCTGCTCTGTGAGCAGATTGATCCGCGACGCTTCCGGGTTTCGCGGATTTTGGCAACACCAGGCACAGGCCACGGCATCCCATGAGTTACAGAATCACAGAATCACAGAATCACAGAATTTCTAGGTTGGAAGAGACCTTCAAGATCATCAAGTCCAACCCAGCTCTAACACCTCAACTAGACCACGGCACCAAGTGCCACATCCAGTCTCTTCTTAAACACATCCAGGGATGGTGACTCCACCACCTCCCCGGGCAGGCCATTCCAATACTTTATCACTCTTTCTGTGAAAAACTTTTTCCTGATATCCAACCTATACTTCCCTTGACACAGCTTAAGACCGTGTCCTCTTGTTCTGTCAGTTGTTGCCTGGAGAAAGAGACCAACCCCAGCTGACTAAAACCACCCTTCAGGAGGTTGTAGAGAGTGATAAGATCACCTCTAAGTCTCCTTTTCTCCAGGCTAAACAACCCCAGATCCCTCAGTTGTTCCTCATAGGGTTTGTGTTCCAAGCCCCTCACCAGCCTCGTTGCCTCCTCTGGACACGCTCAACCATCTCAATGTCCTTCCCAAACTGAGGGGCCCAAAACTGGACACAGCACTCGAGGTGTGGCCTCACCAGCATCCAAACTGAGATTGAGAGCATCCAAATCATTGGTCTGACAACTCAGTGCAGCTCCCTCTCCCAGACTTTGGTCTGGTTTTCTTTCCTGGTTTTCCTGGGTGCTTGGAAGGACAAGATCATCCCAGCCAACACAAAGGTCTAAAAACTGATAAATCTGAGCTGCTGCCTCCCCCAAAAAAAATCAGCCAGGAACTTGCAGATGGGAATTACCTCCCCCCAAAAAATCAGCCAGGAACTTGCAGATGGGAATTACCTCCCCCAAAAATCAGCCAGGAACTTGCAGATGGGAATTACCTCCCCCCAAAAAAATCAGCCAGGAACTTGCAGATGGGAATTACCTCCCCCCAAAAAAATCAGCCAGGAACTTGCAGATGGGAATTACCTCCCCTATCTTCAGATCTGTTAATTATTTAGGGGAACAGACTGATGGATTTTGGTTAAGAAAGTGAAATGTTGAGAATTTAACGAAGTGAGGTCGAGCATTCACCAGCATCGTTCCCTGGAATTGCAAATCTCTCCTCTCCAGCCTTTTTTTTTTTTAACATATAAACCAAGTTAAACCAATCCCTCCAGGAGTGCTTCCTTGGCTTCCTAAATCCAAGCTTTTTTTTTTAGTTTCCGTAGGCAGCAGTTGAGGGTTAGATCCACGTTCCAAGCATGGAAATTATGTCAGTGGTTTATCTTTTCCCATCAGTATTCCCTGGAATTGTACAATTCCCAGGATCTGAGAGGTCTTGGCAGTGGCTCTTGGACAGGCTCTGTGCCTTTGCTGCATCTTAAGTGCTCACTGCACATTTTAAAGCTTAAACCTTCTCTGATTTATAATTTATTATATTTTTTTTTGCATTTATGATGCTGTAAAACAATAAAGAGAAACATCCAGGGAGGTGTTGAGCCAAGTCAATCATCCTCGGAATACCAGCAGACCTAGAGAAACCCGATTAATCAGAATAAAATCAGATGTACTTCCACTGTCTGTAAACACGTTTTACAATCATTCCTGAGGTCAGGAAACGGGCTGGAATTTGGAGAGGGAAAAAAAAAAATAAAAATCTCAGCTGCCTGGGGGCAAAACACATCTGCCCCGAGTGCCTGGGGCTGCAGATGGTCCTTGCCCCACTTCAGAGCGAGTTCCCAGATAAGAAATTGCCAACCTGCAGAGCGAGGACCTTTGGAAAGGCGAATTTCCCTGCCCCGCTCCGGCGTTTCCAGGTCCTGCCCGACTGGAATGGGGATTAGAGGCACCTCTCAAAGCCCGGGGGCCACTGAATCAGCGGCAGCGGCTGAATTCCAGCAGCAGAGATCAGAACGCGAGCCCTGGGCTGCAGCCGCGCTCAGATGTGGGGAACAAACCCAAACACGCCGGGCTCCCTCCGACTCCAGCTCTGCCATCCCAAAACTCCACCTGCGCTCTCCCCTGGTGTTCCTGGCCCCGGGGGAATGGCAGGGTTTGGTACTCGGGAGCCAGAACGAAGTTTTCCTGATCGTTCTGAGCTAAAAGGAGCAGAAATCCGGGGGAAGGGAAATGTGTAGCTTACGTGGGGCAGCAGGTTGGGAGGGTTTTTGGAAAGCTCGTGTGATGGAGAGGTGGGAGAGGAGGGAACGTGAGCTGCAGCCAGGGAAGTGGGAGCAGGAGGAGATCAAAGTCCCCTTTGGAGGGATAAAGGGTTAATAAATTCCTCTGGAAGAGCAAGTGGAGTCCTCGTGGCAAAGGGAGAGCAGCCAGCCAGAGGAAATAAACGCGAGATAAAAAGTTGCTGTAATCGGTGGATGAAGGTGATAAAGGAGCAGGGAGCGCAGCCCAGCTCCGGGGCTGAGATGAGGAGGCAGCACGGGGTGTGAGGAGTTGTTTTTGGGCAGGCACAAGGATGTGGAAATGGGTTTGAAATCCATCACTTTGTGCCTGCTGGAGGAGGCAGCGGTGGGAACGGATGATTCAAACCCTATTTCAACCTGTTCCACCCCGGGATCTGATTTCCAAACACCCCGGTGACAACCTCAGGCACCGGAGCAGGCTCTGGCTGCCTTTTAAATCCTCCCAGGCGATGGGAAGAGCTCCTTCCTCCTGCCCTTTTCCCTCTCTGCAAGCCCTGCTGATCCTTCAGCCCCCAGTCACGAGAGCGGTGCCAAAAATCCTCAGAACAGCCTCTGGGTCTGGAGATTTTTCTAGGAAAGTTTTTGACCATCCCACAAATCCCCAGAGTAGATCATGTGGCCGTTGCCAGCATCTTTCTTCAGTTTTATCTGTAATTTAGTGTTTTGTTTTGTTTTTTTCCTTGCTGCCTGTTCTCTCCTCCTCCACAGTCCTGCTTTTTCATCCAGGCAGCATTTCCTCTCTGCCCACAGGTAGGTTCGTGATCCACCAGAATCCAGGGATTGACCAGGAATGCCACCAGGAAGGAGATTTGGGAGCTGGTGGCATCAGCAAGGCAAACAGCAACAACCAGACAATTGCCAATTCCCCAAAAAAAAGCCAAGGAAATAAATTCCTGTCTCCAGAAGTTGAAGCTCGTGTGAGTTTTAGAAGTCACTGGTTATTCACAGAAGACTCCCAAGGTGATTTTATAGGGTTGTTGCAGAATTTGGGATGCAAAAGACCCCAGGAGACCTCTGGTCCAACCTTCTGCTTTAAGCAGGGTCAGATCTGGGATCACCCCAGGCTGCTGAGGGCTTTTTGGGCTGCAAATCCTCCCAAGGAGGAGAGGGCACAACTGCAGTGTGACACTTCGGGAATCATGGAAAATCCTGCCTTGGAAGGATCATCAAATCCAACCCCTGGCCCTGCACAGACACCCCAAAAATCCCACCCTGGGAGCGTTGTCCTGGAGCTCTGGCAGCCTTGGGAATGTCACAATTCCCTGGGGGTCCTGTTCAGTGCCCGACCCTTTGGAGGAAGAACCTTTTCCCGATAAATCTTTTCCCTACATCCAGCCTCACCCTCGGCTGTGCTGGGTTTGCTTCCAGGGACCCCCTCAGCCTCTTCCCCGCCTTTCCCCTTCCCTGCTCCCTCCCACCATCCCCATCTCCCCCCTCCGTGCACTCACCGGGAACCCGCGGGTATCCAGGAGGGATTTTCCTCCTTTTGTCAGGAAAACTCAGCTCGTTTTTCCCTCCTCCAGCCGATGCTTTGCTACCATCTAGTGCTGAGGGGCTGCGGCCTCCTCCGGCCTCTGTGGGATCCCTCAGGGCGGATCCCAGCACAAGCGGGAATTTGGGAGCAAGACCCCGGGGAAAAATTGGATTTTAATGGGGAAACAGGCTGATCCCACTAGTGGGTATTTCAATCAGAAATTTACATAGTTTTTCCGTCCTCCAGCTGATGCTTTGCTACCATCTAGCGCTGAGGGGCCGCGGCCTCCTCAGGCCCCTGTGGGATCCCTCAGGGCGGATCCCAGCACAAGCGGGAATTTGGGAGCAAGACCTCGGGGAAAACCCGGATTTTAACGGGGAAACGGGATGATTCCATACAGACTGATTCTGCAGTTCTGTGATTCTGTGTGTCTGATATTCTATGATTCCATGATTCTCTGTGATTCCACACAGACTGATTCTGTATTTCTGTGATTCTGTGTCTGATATTCTGTGATTCCACAACTCTGTGATTCTGTAATTCTGTGACTCTGTGAGTGATTCCATGATTCTCTGTGATTCCACACAGACTGATTCTGCAGTTCTGTGATTCTGTGTGTCTGATATTCTGTGATTCCACGACTCTGTGATTGCGTGAATCTCAGATTCTGGAAGTCTGTGAATCCCTGACTTCGTGATTCCATGATTCTCTGTGATTCCATACAGACTGATTCTGTATTTCTGTGATTCTGTGTCTGATATTCTGTGATTCCATGATTCTCTGCTTCTGTAATTCTGCGACTCTGTGAGTGATTCCATGATTCTCTGTGATTCCACACAGACTGATTCTGTATTTCTGTGATTCTGTGATATTCTGTGATTCCACGGCTCTGTGATTCCGTGACTCTGAGATTCTGGGAGCCTGTGAATCCCTGACTTTATCCTTCCATGATTTCCTGATTCCGTGATCCCGTGATTGAGTCTGAGACTCTGTAATCCCGTGATTCCATCGCTCTGAGTGTGAGAAATTGTGATTTGTGTCAATCAAACAGCGCGTGTGTCTGCGGGCAGTGTGCACAAAGACCACGGGATTATCATAAAGAAAAGTTTTTCAGCTCAGTAAGGCAGGGAAGTGGGGTTCAACAAGACAACTCTACGACAGCAGGCTTTGAACTATCAGCTTGTTGTAACGACAAAATTGTAATTTTGCCAGGAATTTTGGCAAATTAATAACTTGTTGGCAAGTAATTAAATTATTTTGTAGTGTAAGTTTTAAACTATTCATTGTACCAGTTATAAATCGGTTTTTGTGTAGAAGAATTTGCAATCCTTTCATAAGGGGGAGTAAGACTAACAAACTGAAAGGCTTTACAAAAATATCTTTAAACGTGCTGAATTTTAAGGTTTTGTGATAAGTGAGAGAGGGGCCCCATGCAGATCAGCTTTAGTTGTGTAACAACCAAGAAAAAGCTTGCAAAATGTATGCTAACAAAATACATATGCAATTTAAGCAAACTGTATAACCAAAAATCACGCTGGTGGGAAAAGATATTTTAAAAAGAAGATATTTTAAAAAGAAGATATTTTAAAAAGAAGGATGAGAACCTCCGCGACAAATCTTCAAAGCCCACAGCTGCTGATTGTGAAGAAAAGCGAACAGAAAACAACTGAAAACTTGGGGAAGTGAAGTGCCTGGAATGGGGTAAGAAAACCCCTGCTTGAGAGCAGATTTGTGCGTTGTTTGGGGCAGAGACCCCCGTGCACCCAGCGGTTTTATCTGTTTATTTGTCTTATCGAACAAATGAATAAATTGGCTATATTGCTCGATGTGTTGGCAAATCTCGCTTTTAATTTATTATATGAGATTCTGTGACTCTCTGACAGCGTGATTTAGTGATTCTGCGATTCCCCGAGTCCTTGATTCCCTAATTCCATGGTTCCTTGATTGATTCCTGGATTGATTCCGGGATTGATTCCGGGATTGATTCCTGGATTTTGATTCCTGGATTTTGACTCCTGGATTTTGATTCCTTGATCCAGGCGACCCCGCATTCACCTTCCACAAACGCCATCCAACCGAGCATCTCAACGGCGGCGGCACGGGCAGGGGAGCCCCAAACCCTCTCCCCAAAACTCGAGGGCACCCCCCAGAACCCCCTAAAACCCGGGGTTTTCCCCCAAAACCCCCTAAAACCCGGGGTTTTCCCCCCAAAAAAACGGGAAGGGGGTTTTTTGGGCGCGGTCACGGCGCCTCCCGGTGGTTGATGGCGGAATTGCACCCCCTCCTTTTGCAGCGCTACGCTTTACGGCGCTTTCGCGACGGCGCGGGGGCGCTGTCGCTTTACGGCAGCGCGGCCCGCGGGATCCGCCGGGATGAAGCAGAAAAGGAAAAATGGGAAAGGTAAAAAAATAATAAAAAAAAAAAGAGAGAAACCTGAGGGGCTGGAGCGTGTCCGGGTGAGGGAATGGAGCTGGGGGACGGGCGGCTGAGGGAACAGGGACAGGCCGAGGGGAAAAACGGCCCCAAACCGCGCCAGGAAAGGTTTAGCTTGGATATTTAGAGGAATTCCTTCCCTTAAAGGGCTGTCCGGCAGTGGTGGTGATTTATTAAAATACGAATCTCGATCTAATATCGATACCCAACCGTGACGGACAAAACCAGTTAAGTTAGAAAAGTGTGTGTTTATTGACGGCCGGGATAGCTCCCCGATAACGCGCTGCAAATATCACAGGTAATTAATTACAAAGCCTTTTAGCCACAAAAACGTCGAATACACAAAATACAAACGCGTATTCCTACCCCTGCTGAGACGCTAATTTTGAAGACTTAAAAAAACCCCTAAGGTTATATTGCTGATTTAGCTGGGAAAAAAAAAAAATGAACTTCGCTGGAATCGGTTAAAATTCAGAGGTTTTTTTAATTCGGAGGATTAAAAAAAATGAACTTTGCTGAAATCGGTTAAAATTCAGAGGATAAAAAAAAAGAACTTTGCTGAAATCGGTTAAAATTCAGAGTTTTTTTAATTCAGAGGATAAAAAAAAAGAACTTTGCTGAAATCGGTTAAAATTCAGAGGTTTTTTTAATTCAGAGGATTAAAAAAATGAACTTTGCTGAAATCGGTTAAAATTCAGAGGATAAAAAAAAAGAACTTTGCTGAAATCGGTTAAAATTCAGAGTTTTTTTAATTCAGAGGATAAAAAAAATGAACTTTGCTGAAATCGGTTAAAACTCAGAGGATTTTAGATGAGCTGTCCCGGATCCAATAACTCATTGCCTGTCGAGTTTGTGTTTGTGTGGGCCGGGCTTGTAAGGAAAAACAGGGAAATTGAGCAATAGACCCCAGAAAAACAAAATTATTGCAAACCCTCTGTCTCCAGAAACAGTGAACAGGAAAATAAAGGTTTTACCAAGGTGTCATGCATGGAAAGGTTGAAAGTTTAGAAGGAGGAGGACGAGTTTTACTCCCTCCTTTCGGTGGCATAAGACCCCCCCGCCTCATTTCAGAGAACAAACTACGCGTGCTTAATCACTTTTTTGTCAATTAGCACACCAAGCGGGGAAGAGGAGGTGACAAGGGTGTGAATATGCGTTTGTATTTTGTGTATTCGACGTTTCTGTGGCTAAAAGGCTTTGTAATTAATTACCTGTGGTCTTTGCAGCGCGTTATCGGGGAGCTGTCCCGGCCGTCAATAAACATAACACTTTCTAACTTTAAACTGTTAGCGAGTCTTTTGTCCCTCACGGTTAGATCGATATTCATATTTTAATAAATCACTGTCACCTCCTCTTCTCCCCTTCGCGTGCTAATTGACAAAAAAGCGATTAAGCAGGCGTGGTTTGTTCTCTGAAATGAGGCGGGGGGGGTCTTATGCCACCGAAAGGAGGGAGTAAAACTCGTCCTCCTCCTTCTAAACTTTCAACCTTTCCATGCATGACACCTTGGTAAAACCTTTATTTTCCTGTTCGCTGTTTCTGGAGACAGAGGGTTTGTAATAATTTTGGTTTTTTGGGGTCTATTGCTCAATTTCCCTGTTTTTCCTTACAAGCCCGGCTCCCACAAACACAAACTCGACAGGCAATGAGTTATTGGATCCGGGACAGCTCATCTAAAATCCTCTGAATTTTAACCGATTTCAGCAAAGTTCATTTTTTTTTTTTTTTTCCCAGCTAAATCAGCGACATATTGTTGTCTATAACCATCCTCTGAATTTTAACCGATTTTAGCAAACTTCATTTTTTTTATCCTCTGAATTTTAACCGATTTTAGCAAACTTCATTTTTTTTATCCTCTGAATTAGAAAAACCTCTGAATTTTAACCGATTCCAGCAAAGTTCTTTTTTTTTATTCTCTGAATTAAAAAAAAACCTCTGGATTTTAACCGATTTCAGCAAAGTTCATTTTTTTTTATCCTCTGAATTAAAAAAAAAACCTCTGAATTTTAACCGATTTCAGCAAAGTTCTTTTTTTTTATCCTCTGAATTAAAAAAACCTCTGAATTTTAACTGATTTCAGCAAACTTCATTTTTTTTTATCCTCTGAATTAAAAAAACCCTCTGAATTTTAATTGTTTCCAGCAAAGTTCATTTTTTTTATCCTCTGAATTAAAAAAAACCTTTGGATTTTAACCGATTCCAGCAAACTTCATTTTTTTTAATCCTCTGAATTAAAAAAACCTCTGAATTTTAACCGATTCCAGCAAAGTTCATTTTTTTTTATCCTCTGAATTAAAAAAACCTCTGAATTTTAACCGATTTCAGCAAAGTTCATTTTTTTTTATCCTCTGAATTTTAACCGATTTCAGCAAAGTTCATTTTTTTTTTCCCCAGCTAAATCAGCGACATATTGCTGTCCATAACCTTAGTTTTTTTTTTTTTCTAAAGCCTTCAAAAATCAGTGTCTCGATGGAGCCCCCATCCCGGGAGGGATTTAATTAAACCCCTGCGGGTGTGGCCATTCCGTGACAGGAATTTCGTGACAGGAATTTCGCGCCGCCCCTGAGGTTGCGAGAAGCAGGGAAAAAAAAAACACCAAAAACACCAAAAACAAACAAACAAAAAAAACAACAAAACAAAACTCTGACCCTTCCCTGTTTGTTTTTAATTTTTTTTTCACGTTTTTTCGCCGTGGCAGGGGAGCCGAGCCAGGCCGAGCTGATGGTGATGACCATCGCCGACATCATCCGGCAGCTGCTGGAGGCTCACGAGCAGGGCAGGGACGTGGATCTCAACAAGTGAGTGCCCCGGGGCTTTCCCCTGTCGTTTTCACACCTTTTCTCTCACATTTTGCACCCAGATCGGCAAATTCTGAGTCTCAAGTGGGCGGGATTGCTGAAAAACTCCCAAGGAAACTCTCTCTGCCTTTGGTTTTCCCCCCACTTGTGTCCGTCCCTCAGTAATCCCAAGTCCATCGGGGGAAAAAAGCATTAGTGCAGAAATAATGTGAAATTAGGTTATTTTAGGGATGTGTTGCACCCAAATTTGTTTGGAGAAACTTCTTTTTCCCTCATATTTCTGGAGTAAGAAAACCTGAATTTGTTTTTTAAAGGAATTTCTTCCTCCTTAATTAATGTGGAGTAAGAAAAACTGAATTTGTTGTTTAAAGGAATTTCTTCCTCATTAATTAATGTGGAGTAAGAAAACCCAAATTCGTTGTTCACAGGAATTTCTCCCTCTTTTATTTATGTGGAGCAATAAAACCTGAATTTGTTGTTTGCAGAAATTTCTTTTTCATTAATTAATGTGGAGTAAGAAAACCCAAATTCGTTGTTTACAGGAATTTCTGCTTCTTTTATTAATGTGGAACAAGAAAACCTGAATTTGTTGTTTACAGAAATTTCTTCTTCTTTTACTTATGTGGAGCAATAAACCCCGAATTAGTCATTTAAAGGAATTTCTTCCTCTTTTACTTATGTGGAGCAAGAAAACCTGAATTTGTTGTTTACAAAAATTTTTTTCTCTTTTATTTATGTGGAATAAGAAAATCCGAATTTGCTGCTTACAGAAATTTCTTTCTCCTTTATTAATGTGGAGCAAGAAAACCTGAATTTGTTGTTTATAGGAAATTCTTTCTCTTTTATTTATGTGGAGTAACGAGACGTGGATATCAACAAGTGAGTGCCCCGGGGCTTTCACCTTTCGTTTTCACACCTTTTCTCTCGCATTTTGCACCCAGATCGGTAAATTCTGAGTCTCAAGTGGGCGGGATTGCTGAAAAACTCCCGAGGAACTCTCTCTGCCTTTGGTTTTTCCCCCCACTTGTGTCCGTCCCTCAGTAATCCCAAATCCATCGGGGGAAAGAAGCATTAATGCAGAAGTAATATTAAATTAGGTTATTTTAGTGATGTGTTGCACCCAAATTTGTTTGGAGAAACTTTTTTGCTTCGTATTTGTGGAGAAAGAAAACCTGAATTTGTTGTTTACAGGAATTTCTGCTTCTTTTATTAATGTGGAGCAAAAAAACCTGAATTTGTTGTTTAAAGGAATTTCTTCCTCATTAATTAATGTGGAGTAAGAAAACCCAAATTCGTTGTTCACAGGAATTTCTCCCTCTTTTATTTATGTGGAGCAATAAAACCTGAATTTGTTGTTTGCAGAAATTTCTTCTTCATTAATTAATGTGGAGTAAGAAAACCCAAATTCGTTGTTTACAGGAATTTCTGCTTCTTTTATTAATGTGGAGCAAGAAAACCTGAATTTGTTGTTTACAGAAATTTCTTCCACTTTTATTTATGTGGAATAACAAAACCTGAATTTGTTGTTTAAAGGAATTTCTTCCTCTTTTATTAACGTGGAGTAACAAAACCTGAATTTGTTCTTTACAGGAATTTCTGCTTCTTTTATTAATGTGAAGAAATAAAACCTGAATTTGTTGATTACAGAAAGCTTTTCCTCTTTTACTTATCTGGAGTAATAAAACCTGAGTTTGTTGTTCACGGGAATTTCTTCCTCCTTTATTGATGTGGAACAAGAAAACCTGAATTTGTTGTTTACAGAAATTTCTTTCCCTTTTATTTATGTGGAATAAGAAAACCCAAATTTGTTGTTTACAGGAATTTCTTCCTTCTTTATTTATGTGGGGCAAGAAAACTTGAATTTGTTGTTTACAGAAGTTTGTTCCTCCTTAATTTGTGTGGAGCAAGAAAACCCGAATTTGTTGTTTATAGGAAATTCTTCCTCCTTAATTTATGTGGAGTAATAAAACCTGAATTTGTTGTTTAAAGGAATTTCTTCCTTTTTATTAATGTGGAGGAAGAAAACCTGAATTTGTTGTTTACAGAAATTTCTTTCTCTTTTATTAATGTGGAGCAAGAAAACCTGAATTGGTTGTTCACAGAAATGTCTTCCTTTTTATTTATGAGGAGCAAGAAAATCTGAATTTGTAGTTTACAGAAATTTCTTTTTCTTTTATTAATGTGGAGCAAGAAAACCTGAATTTGTTGTTTATAGGAAATTCTTCCTCCTTAATTAATGTGGAGCAAGAAAACCCAAATTTGTTGTTTACAGAAGTTTCTTCCTCTTTTATTTTTGAGGAGCAAGAAAATCTGAATTTGTATTTTACAGAAATTTCTTACTCTTTTATTAATGTGGAGCAAAACCTCAATTTGTTGTTTATAGGAAATTCTTCCCCTTTTATTTATGTGGAGCAAGAAAACCAGAATTTGTTGTTTATAGGAAATTCTTCCCCTTTTATTTTTTGAGGAGCAAGAAAATCTGAATTTGTAGTTTACAGAAATTTCTTATTCTTTTATTAATGTGGAGCAAGCAAACCTGAATTTGTTGTTTACAGGAAATTCTTCCCCTTTTATTTATGTGGAGCAAGCAAACCTGAATTTCCCGCACTTTTCCCACTTCACTGCCATAATTCTCAACTTTTTCCTGGACGTGCCTGCCAGGAATTGCCTTTGGAGATGAACTCAGCTGCAGCCTGGGTGTGCAGGGGTTAAACACCTGAGTTCATCCCCATCAGGAATTAAATATCAATCAGGATTTATCCCTGAACAGGGACAAGTAGGAGCCTCACCAGCCTGCACAAAGCCAGGGCAAAACCATCAGAAGGAAAACGTTTCAAAAGGAAAAACTCGGAAGGAAATTTGGGAAAATTTAGGGAAATTAAGGTGGATTTTAATAACAATTTTAATAATTTCATAATAATATAATCATAATTTAGATAATAATTTAGATCATTTAGGTTTAAAGTAATAATAACTCAGACAGAAATGAGGAAATTTCAATTTAGAGATGAGGAAATTTCAATTTAGAAGGCAAACACACACAGGAAATTAAACCCCGTCGGCGGTTTCGGGTTTATTTCTGCCGTTTTGCTCTTTGCTGCTTTCACCCGGAGAGCAGCACTGGGGGAACCTGCCCTGCTCCCTGTGGCCCTGGTGGCATTTTGGGGCTGGTTTTGGTGATTTTGGGCTGTTTCCTGTTGCAGGCTGAAGACCAAAACCTCGGCCAGGTACGGGCTGCCGGCGCAGCCCCGCCTCGTCGACATCATCGCCGCCGTCCCGCCGCAGTTCCGGAAGGTTCTGCTCCCCAAGCTCAAGGCCAAGCCCATCAGGACGGCCAGTGGGGTGAGGCAAAGTTGATTTTCCTTCCTTCCCCCTCACCCTCCTCTGCTCCCAGCCCAAAATTTGGGTTTTGTTCCTGCCCAAAACCCGGCTGGGGTTCGTTGCCTTTTCCGTGCCCACAGGGGAGAAGGTTCCTTCCTTGGGGGGTTTCCCTGTGGTTGTTCAGTCCTTGGGAGTGTCCAAGGAAAAGCTGGAGCGGCCTGGGATGGTGGAAGGTGTTGGGGTTGGAATGGGATGGGATTTAAGGTCCTTGCAACCCGAAATGTCCTGGGATTCCTTTGGGAAAAGGAGGAGTTGTGTCCGTGTCGCTGTGGATCTGTTCAGCAGAGCATTTCATCCAGTTCAGTGTAAAGCAGCTGATTGTTCTTATCAGACCCAAATTTACACTGAAACCACTTAATTCTTCATATCAAACCCCAGTTTACACTGAAACCACCTAATTTTTTATATCAAAAACTCAATTTACACTGAAACCACCGAATTCTTTATATCAGACCCAAATTTACACTGAAGCCATCTAATTTTTCATATCAGACCCCAATTTACACTGAAACCACCTAATTTTTCATATCAAAAACCAAATTTACCCTGAAACCACCTAATTTTTCATATCAGACCCCAGTTTATACTGAAACCACCTAATTCTTTATATCAGACCAAAATTTACCCTGAAACCACCTGATTCTTTGTATCAGACCCCAAATTTACACTGAAACCACCTGATTCTTATCAGACTAATTTATACAGAAACCACCTATTTCTTCATATCAAACCTATATTTATACTTCAAACCACCTAATTTTTCATATCAGAAACTCAATTTGTACTGAAACCACATGATTTTTTATATCAGACCCCAATTTACACTTGAAACCACCTAATTCTTCATATCAGAAACCAAATTGATGTTGAAACCACATATGAGACCCCATATTCATATGAAACCCCAAATTTACCCTGGAACCACCTGATTCTTCATATCAAACCCCAGTTTATACTGAAACCACCTGATTTTTCATGTTAGACCCAAATCTACCCTGAAACCATCTAATTCTTCATATCAGACCCCAATTTACCCTGAAACCCCCTAATTTTTCATATCAGACCCCAGTTTATATTGAAATCACCTAATTCTTTATATCAGACCAAAATTTACCCTGAAACCACCTGATTCTTCATATCAGACCTCAGTTTATCCTGAAACTACCTAATGCTTCATATCAGACCCAAATTTACACTGAAACCACCTAATTCTTCTTATCGAACACCAATTTATACTGAAACCCCCTAATTCTTATCAGACTGTAATTTATACAGAAACCACTAATTCTTCATATCAAACCTAAATTCATATTTCAAACCACCTAATTTTTCATATCAGAAACTCAGTTTGTACTGAAACCACATGATTCTTTATGTCAGATCCAAATTTACACTGAAACCACCTAATTCTTCATATCAGACCTCAGTTTATACTGAAACTACCTAATTTTCATATCAGACCCCAATTTACACTGCAACCACCTAATTCTTTATATCAAACCCCAATTTACACTAAAACTGCCTAATTCTTTTTTTAAGACCCCAATTTACCCTGAAACCCCCTAACTTTTCTTATCAAACCCCAATTTACCCTGAAACCACCTAATTCTTTGTCAGACCCCAGTTCATACTGAAACCACCTAATTCTTCATATCAAACCTAAATTTACACCTAATTCTTTGTATCAGACCCCAATTTACCCTGAAATCACCTAATTCTTCGTATCAAACCTAAATTTACACTGAAATCATCTCATTCTTCGTATCAGATCTCAGTTTATACTGAAACTACCTAATTCTTCTTATCAAACCCCAATTTATACTGAAACCCCCTAATTTTTCATATCAGACTCTAATTTATACAGAAACCACCTAATTCTTTATATCAGACCCCAGTTTACACTGAAACCACCTAATTCTTCATATCAAACCCCAATTTACACTAAAACCACCTAATTCTTTTTTTCAGACCCCAAATTTACCCTGAAACCCCCTAAATTCCCATATCAGACCCCAAATTTACCCTGGACCATGCAAACATCAAATAACATTTAATCGGCTCAATGAACCATTCCCCTTTCTCGCCGGTTTCCTTTTCCCCTCCCAAGGGTTGACCCGCGGCTGTTTCAGCACGGGACATCCCAAAATAACCCCAGGGACATCCCAAAATAACCCCAGGGACACCTCCTGCAGGAAAATCCCTGATTTTGGTGATTGCCAGAGGTAAATCCCTGCCCTGCCTTCCCTTGGCAGATCGCCGTGGTGGCCGTGATGTGCAAACCCCACCGGTGCCCCCACATCAACTTCACAGGCAACATCTGTGTGTGAGTATGGGCGGGCCAGATGTGCCAGATGTGCCCCCTGGGGACACTGCTGGCCTCCAGGAGGGACCCCTGAGGGGCTGGGAGGTGGGAAAGGAGCTCAGCCTGGAGAAATGGAGGTTCCAGAGGGAATTTTTTCCTGGCTGGGATTCCCTGGGAGGAGCTCTGCCCCCTGGGAATGAGGGGGTAGGATAAAAGGGAACAGCCTCAAGCTGCACCAGGGGAGGTTCAGGTTGGATTTTGGGATCAGTTCCTGCCTGGAATTTCCATCCCTGGGCAGTGCTGGAGCCCCCATCCCTGAAGGGATGGAAAATCCCTGTGGATGTGGCACAGGGATCATTTCTGGGCATGCTTGGACTGGATGCTCTTGGAGATCTTTTCCATCCTTTCTGTCACTCCATGACCCAAAAGTTCATTTTTCCAGCCTTGCAGGAGCAGCGTTTTGGGGATCATTCCCACACCAAAAACTGCTTTTTTTTTCACCTTTTCCCCAGGGAGGGAAAGCCTTCTCCTTTCTTGACCCAAACCCACCGTCCCATATTCAGTTCCCACCTTCCTGATTATTAATTTAATATTAATTTAATATTAATTTCTCACTCATCAGGTGGGATTTGTGTCCCCTGCTGTGTCTGGAGTGGCAGAGCACAGATGGAGGGGAGGCCTCCAGCTGCCAAAATCTCCTGGAATTCTCCCCCCTTTACAATTCCAGTTAAAGAACCTCGAGTTCTCCTCCTCATTTCCACTCCTTTCACTCCAGACCTGATCCTGGTTGTGCTTTTCCCATCTCTTCATTCATTCCCCAAACATTCCCCTGTCATGAATCCCATGAATTTCCACTCTGGCTTTGTTTTATCTCCTCACAGCTGTTCCAGGTAATTCCCTTTGCCAGCAGGTGAAGGTGGGCACGGTGATTTAATGATTAATCCATAATTAATTGTATAAACGATGGCAGATGACTCAGGGTGAGGAAATAAATCAATTATCCCTGGAAGCAGACAGGTGGGATCTGCTCCATCAGGAAAATTCCCTGGATGCTCCCTCACCTTTCCTGCAGGAGCTGGAGGAGTCTGAATCCATCTCTGAGCACTTGGGGTATTTTGTTTATTAAATAAAATCCCTAAGCTCAGGGGAAAAAAAAAATGCAGCTGAGCTTTCTCACCACCAAAATATTTAAATTCCCTAAATTTCTGGGGAAAGTCCATGGTGGGACAGGGTCCTATCCCAATTTTACATCTCTCCATGCAGGAAAAAAAATAAAAAATCATATTGTGCATCAAAAGAAATGATGCTGTTGAGAAAATCATGGAAAACATTCAAATTGTGAAATTATTTTTTTAAAAAGTCGAATTATCTGTGTGCAGCTGTTGCCCCAAAACTTCATGGCAGCTCCCTAAAATAATGCAACAATCCCAGGAACATTTTCATGGATTTTCCTTCCAGATTTTGCTCGCTGGGTTGCTCTGGGTGGATTTGGCAGGTCTGAGCTGCTCTTGGACATCCCATTCTCATTAAAATGAATTCAAATTCCTCTTTTGTCGATTCATTTTTTGGAAACACAGACAGGCTCAGCTCCCTGCCCCCTCCCCCAGCATTCCTGGATATCACAAAATCCCAGAAAAAGTTGGGATTTGGAGAGTTTAATTCCTGTTTTCTCTCTTTTTTTTTTTTTTTACCCTGCAGGTACTGCCCAGGGGGGCCTGACTCTGATTTTGAATATTCCACCCAGTCCTACACAGGATATGAGGTACAGATTTCCCCTTTTTTGGGGGGAATTCCAACATTCCTTAAACCTGGCTTTGCCTTAGGCTGGGCTTTATTTCTGCAGCTCAAAACCAAAAACAAACAGACAAAAAATCAAACCAATGACACCAAAACTGATTTTCATAAACCTCAGGTTCTAAAGCAGCTCAAAGTCTAAGGAGTGAAATTCCTAATTACAGTAATTAATGAAAAGTTAAAATTTTAAAAATCATCTAAGCAAGGTCTTCAAACACTGGAGTAGAAATGTGGACAGGTTCCTGCAGGATTTTAAAAAAAATTAATAAAAATTAAAATTTTATTAAAAAATTTTAATAAAAATTAATAAAATTTTTAACCAAAATAAATTTTGGTTAAAAACCCCCATTTTTTGGCTGTTAATACCTCTGAAATTATATTAATTCCCTTTTTTTTTTTAATCTGCAGTGATATCTCCCTAAATTTTTATAGTTCCAAACCATTTCCTCCCTGTTGTCTGGAGAAAGTTTTAACAGCAGTTTGTGCCTGAATTGTTATGACTGGTTTTAACCAAAAAACTCAAAGAGTTTTGGTAAAGATTTTGGTAAAAATTTGGTAAAATTTTGGTAAAAAATTTTGGTAAAAAATCCAACTGGATTCATTGGGTGAAAATTCCTTTAAAATAGGAATTTTGTCTGTTGTTGCCTCAGTGGTTTAAATCTTGTCCCATGAAGGAAAAAATGGGAAATGCCAAGTGAATCCAGGACACAAAAAGTGCTTGAAAAATCTTCTTAAAATATTATTAATATTATCAAGTGATAGAAAAAATGAGATTTTCAGGGATTTTAATTGAATAAGTTTAATTTAGAGATTATTTGAAGCCCAGACTGAGCCAAGGGGATGCTGCCCGACTAATTTGTAAAAACACTTTGAGATTTTTGTGACACTTCTGTGACTCACTGCAGAGGTGTTTCAGCTGTTGGAAAACCCTAAAAATTGAATAATTTTGGTGGTTTTTAGGTCATGTTGCCATCTCAGGGTAAAAATGTTGTAATTTTTTTTTAAGAATTTAAGGAAGAATTTAAGAATTTTTAAGAATTTAAGTTCGTATTTACAATTTTACAGAGTTTGTGGGTTTGAAGACGTTGGGTCAAATCAGGATTTAAGGTTTGCAGCTGAAAGTTGGATTTTGTTCTTTTATGCTGTTCTTTGAAAGGGGAAAGTTTATAAAATCAAATTTTTTGTGTTTTTTCAGCCAACATCCATGAGGGCCATCCGGGCTCGGTACGATCCCTACCTCCAGACGAGGCACAGAGTGGAGCAGGTACGTTTTTCCTCAGGGTTGGGATGCAAAAAAAATGAGAATTATTTCAGTTTCTTGGACTGGTGGGCTGCAAAAAATTAAATTTACACCTTTTTCAGTTGTCCAACTCTCATTTCCATTAAATAAATGGTGGGGTTTGAACCTCTCCTGAGATCTCTCCTGATTTTTTAATAATAATTCCAGGATTGGCTTTTTTGGGTGTTTCTCGGAGAGTTGGGTCTGAAAAGTTTCTCAATCCTGTTCTGCTTTGATCAGTTTCCTCTTTATCTCCAAATCCATTGGAAAATTCTCCATGAATTCAGTATTTTCTCCCTCAGGATTTTAGGGAGAGTTTGTTCTACATGGATTGAAGGAGATTCAAGGAAATTTATTTTTTTTTTTTGCCTTTTTGGCCCAATTTAGGTTGTTTCAAACTGGAACCAGTAACTCACATAATTCTGATTTTTCAGGAAAATCCTCTACACTGGGTTCAATACCTACACTGAGTTCTTACAGTTAAAAAATCACCTTTGAGGGTTTTTTTTTGCAAGGGAAAGTGGCTATAAAAAAACATCAATTTCTCATTCACAAAACAACCAAAGACGGAAACGCAGCGTAAGAAAATCAAGGATTACAGAGAAACATAAAATCCTCGACTGATCACCTTTTTTTTTAAATATTTTTAATCATTTTTTCAGCTGAAACAGCTGGGCCACAGCGTGGACAAAGTGGAATTCATCGTGATGGGCGGGACCTTCATGGCTTTGCCCGAGGATTACAGGGATTATTTCATCAGGAACCTGCACGACGCCTTGTCGGGTCACACCTCCAACAGCGTGGCAGAGGCCGTCAGGTGAGGGATGGCTTCAAGTTTTAAATTCTTTATTCTTTGGAAAAAAAAAAATCTAAGGGGATTTTTTTATATATATATATTTTTGGGGGTTTTTTCTAAATGTAGTTTTGGCAAGGAATATCTGTAGCTCTGCAGAGCAGCACCAGCACCAGGCAGACCCCCGGGAAGGCAGGAAAAGCCAAACTTTTTTTTTTTTTTCTCCCCCCTCACCGATTTTTTTTTGGCCTTCCAGCCAGGTCCTGTCACGCCTCATCACCTCGATTTGGGGTTGTGACGAATGCCAGGGCCACGGGGGTTTATTCTTCATTTGTTCTCTGCAGCTGGGGAGGGGGAGCTGCTCCTGCCTGCCTGGGACGTCAGGAATGACTCAGCCCCGCAGAGCGTCAGAGCTCCCGGCCCCTGCCAGCCCCAAACCTGCAGCACTTGGGTGTCACATTCTCAAACCACAGCCTGATCGATTCAGGGGCAGGAAATAGTGAATTGTCAGGGCTGTTTGGGACAAAAAAAAGAGAGAGGTTTGATGTTTTGGGGTGGTTTAAGTGAGCGAGCATCGCTTGGGTGGGCTCAGTTTGCTGCCCTGTGGATTTTTATTTGTGACATTATCATCTCCAAGAGAAGTAATTTTAGGATTGTCACCTCCAAGAGAAGTGATCTTAGAACTTTTATCTCCAACAGAAGTGATTTTAGAGCTGTAATCTCCAACAGAAGGGATTTTAGAACCAGTCCTTTGTATCTCAAAGCTGCGACTTAATTCGGTTTTTTTCCTCTGGAGGGCACCAAACGCTTCTGCTGCTTTTCTTTGCCTTTTTTTTTCTTTTTTTTTCCTTCCCCCGCCTCTCCTCGCTCAAAGACCAAACACAAAAGCGCCCTGCTGCTCTTTCCAAGTGGGTTTTATCGAGATAAAATAGCAAACAAGTTGAGCAAAGAGTTTCTGAAGGACACAGCTCCTCGGGGGAAGGAGGGCGGTGGTTGCAGGTTGTCCATTCAAATCACTGCTGTGATTCACGGTGTGGGAAGTCCATTTTTTTTTTATTCCTGCTGCAGGTGTCTTAGCTGATTTTATTGGGCCTAAAATAATTTTTCAAGCAGCCTGGCCTTTGCTCTGCAGATAATAAGGGAACTATTTCTGCCACAGCAATTTTAAAACCCCAGAGTGACTCCGTGGAGTCAGAGCAACACGGATCGGGGCAGGGTGACAGGAGAAAACCTGCCCTGGCAGCGTGGGGGTTCTTCAGCAGATAAACAAAGGTTTATTTTTCTTAACATAAAACTCGGGCTAAGTGCCTGGTAAATGGAGTTCTGTGGGAGTTGCTCGAGTTGCATTTCAAGAGATGGAGAGAAGGGGGTTGGAGATGAATCAGAGCTTCTGCTTTTTGCAGCGTGGTTGTTGCACTGTGTCACTGCAGCACGGGTTGGGATGGCCAGTGACACTTGAAATAATCAGTCAGGGTTGGATTTATTTCTCTTTGTGGCGAGGATTCAGCTCCTTCAGCGCTTCCAGCAGAGGCTGTGAGGGGTGAGGAGTTCTGAGAGCGTTTTTCCCTGTTCTGTGCTGCGGGCCCTGCACTCAGCAGTACCCCGGGATCTGCCTCTCTCACCCCTCACTCCGAGTGGGATTCTGGAGCCTTTATTTCTTGGGCAAATCATGATTTAAGTTTAGTTTTTGTACTGAGATCCCTTCATGTGGGAAAGGACCTTCAGCCAGGAGAGAATCCTGGCGTGGTTTGGGTTGGAGGGGACATTCATTCATCCCTTCATTTATCCCTTCATTCATCCCTTCATTCATCCCATCCCACCCCCTGCCATGGACAGGGACACCTTCCCCTCTCCCAGCTTGCTCCAAACCCCAAATTTTCCCCTTTTCACCCAGTAATTCCTGGGTTTTTTTGTCCCAAACCCGAGCTCTGTTCTGCCGTGGCAGTGCCAGCCACGCGCTGATCCCAGCTGAGGGATCATCAATCCGGCATCCATCCTCCTTCCCAACGTAATTTTCAATTTTCTCCTGGTAATGCCTCATCTCGATCAGCCCTCTGAGGCTCCTGGCCCCGGCTAATCGGATCAAAAGGATGTGATTCCCTGCAATTCCGAGCAGAACAGCACGGCCAGAGCCCGCCGTGGTGGAAGTCAGTCCTGCCCCTCACCGGGACCTGCATAAAGAAATTATCCCTCAAACCGGGCTGGCCCTTGGATTTCACCTGAAATCCCGAGTTGGCTCCCGGTTTTCTTGCAGGAAAGTTTGATTTTTTGCAAAGATAAACGGGGAAACTTCGAGGCTTTTCGCAGCGACTCCGTTGAGAGCGGAGGAAGGAAATGAATTCCCTGAGAAAGCGCTGCTGGGTTTTAATATTTCTGCAGCACCTCCCTTTTCGGGGTAATAAACGCTTTTTTAGAGCCTTCAGACAGAAAATCTTAGCTCGAGGTGCTTGGGTTTGCTTGAGAAATCGGTTGGCCGAGGAGGAGTGGGTAAAGAATTGCAGAGCCGGGGGGGATCTTGGTTTCTGTGTGCGAGAGAGGAGACGGAGAAGTTTTTAATTTTTCTCACTGAGAGCACCACTTAGGAATTTCTGGGCCCTTCTGGGTGCCTGTCTGGCCGGGCTGTGGGCTCGGTGATAAGCAATTATTAAGAGTTTTGCCCAAGAATCGCTGCCGGATGGAATTTTTTTCCTCCCTCTGGAGAAGCTCATCCTTGCCCGGGAGCTGCTCCCATCAAAGCCCCCCGAGTGTCGAGTTGATTGCGGCTGCTTTTGCTCTTTGCTGAGGACAATCAGAGCCCGGAGAAGGTGTAAAATGCACATGCAAATGAGAATTGCTGCTCCTCTCACCTGACCCGTGAGTCATGAGGGGTGTTGGGCTTATTGAGCTGCCACCGTGAGTCACCGCAGCCGCCGGGAGCTGACTCCTAATGAGGGAGCCGGGCCCGAGGAGAGCTTTGGGAAAAGCAGGAAAATCAGGAATCTGCAGCCCTGCAGCTCCTGGGACTGCACCAGCAGCTCTGGCTTCTGCTGCTGAGGCGGGCTGGGAGAGCTGGGGGTGCTCACCTGGAGAAGGGAAGGATCCAGGGAGACCTCAGAGCCTAAAGGGGCTCCAGGAGAGCTGGAGAGGGATTTGGGACAAGGGATGGCCTCCCACTGCCAGAGGGCAGGGATAGATGGGAGATTGGGAAGGAATTCCTGGCTGTGGCCCTTGAGTAGAATTCCCAGAGAAGCTGTGGCTGCCCCTGGAAGTGTCCAAGGCCAGGCTGGAGCAGCCTGATCTAGTGGAAGGTGCCTGCAGGTGGTTGGAATTGGATCATCTTCAAGGTCCCTTCCCACCCAAACCTTTCCATGATTTCTGTGGTTTCAGTCTCTTAAGAGACATGGAAATAATTTATAATTTTTAATGGCTTGTTTTAGTGTGATGTTTGGTAAATGACAAAGTCAGGAATTTGCAGTTGCTGAAAGGCTCTGCAGTTCAGGTCTCTCCTGCACCTGGACAGCATCCAGGTGCAGAGCAGACCCAATCATTCCCATAACCCATCCAAAGCTAGGCCATCAATCCCTCAAAAAGCTGATTTTCCATGTGGAATCCCAGAACCCTGAGGAGCAATCGCTGCCTTGGGCTCCTCACGGAGCGACCGCAGCTCCCGCCTCCACCTTTTCCTTGGATTTCCATCGATTGCCTGTGCCTGGAGTCCTTTTGTGTTCCAGCCTTCTGTGTCCTCCCTGGAGCTGGGGAGCAGGCAGCAGTTATCCACAATTATCCTGGTGGGGAGGGAAGTTTCCTTCAGGTATCCCAAAAGCCGGATTGATTTTTTTCAGGAGAGGACAAATCCGAGCTCTGCTGGAAGAGAAGGACACACAGGTTGTGAAATAATCAGAGTTCAGGGCCTCTTAATCCATTGAGGGACAGAAAAAACAAACCTCAAGCCCTGGCAGCTCCTGCAGTGCTCGGTTTGGGATGTGGAGCTCCAGATTCCTTTTTAAATCCCAGCTGGAAATCCTGTCCCGAAGATCAGAGCAAGCTGTGCCAGATGCGCTCTGGGCGATTATCAGAGGATGGTGTTTGTGGAAAGATCTTGGTTGTATAAAAAGGAAAAACTCTGAGGATGAAGGAGCAGAGAGGTTGTGGAGTCTGGAGATCCTCAGATCCCACCTGGATGTGATCCTGTGCCACCTGCTGGAGGCTGGGCTGTCTCCAGAGGCTTTTTCCAACCCCATCCACTCTCAAATCCCCACGGTAATTTCAGTTCCAGCCGTTCTTCTGATGGAGGCTGCTCCAAGAAATCCTGGTGGCTGGAGGCAGAGGGCAGGGAGAGATGGGATTTTGGGAAGGAATTTTTGGCTGTGAGGGTGGGAAGGCCCTGGCACAGAATTCCCAGAGAATTCATAGAAGTGTCCAAGGCTAGGTTGGAGCAATCTGGGATAGGGGAAGGTGTTGTGGTTGGAACTGGATGAGCTTTGAGGTCCCTTCCCACCCAAACCAGCCTGTAATTCTGTGATTGTGAAGGTTCACAATCCAGCAACGCCTGAATTTGCTTCTCAATATTGAGAAGCAAACCTGCTTTTTAAAAAGGGTGCTTTATAAAGGTGAAATCTGTTCTAAACTACCCAAAAAAGACCTTTTGGGAGGCAGGGAACTCGGCTTGCAGGTGCTGTATTTTAACCAAAATTCAGCCTTTTTGCTCGGCTTTGAGGACGCTGTGAAATCTGTGGGGCAACAAACGAGCAGGTTGAGCTTTTGCCTGTATCCCACTGACCCCAGAGCGAGAAATCCTCCTGGGCAGAGGTCAGAGCAGACCCATTTCACCCCGCAGGCAGGGAAGAAGCTGCCCTGCAATTCCGTTGCCATCCAGAGCTCTCGTTCCACTAATGTCTCTTAATTGAGCTTCCCGAGTCGCTAATTGTGACTCCAGCAAAGAAAAAAAAAAGAACAACAAGCCGGGCTTTGACTCACTCTCTGCAGTGATTCATGCTGTTCTCCTTTTATCTACCTTGACCCTCTGCTCCAGGTGACCCCTTCCAGAGCAGGCAGCTCCTCACCCCGGGGCAAATCCGTGGAATTCTGGGGAGGAGAGCCGATTTAAGAAGCTCCTTCTCTGCCTGGGGGGAGTGGGAAATTAAAAATTGCCGGGATTTGACAGTCAGCTCCCACCCCTGGCCCTGCCATAATGAGAGGGTGCAGTGACAGCGAGGCTCTGGAAGCTCCAAAATTGCCGGGTTCGGCTGCAATTCCAGCTCCAATTCCAGCTCCGATTCCAGCGGCGGTTTTGGGACATGGGGACTCACTGGCCCCGTGTCCCTTCCTGTGCCTGGCTCCTGGCAGGAGGAAGGGAATAGAGCAGGAGGCAGCAGCGTTGGAAATTGCCGTGGCTGGATCCATCAGAGCTTGTCTGTCAAATCCCTCCGGACATCCGAGCGGGCCAGGCAGGGGATAAGTGGCTGTTGTTTTAGTGCCAGATCGTTTACAGCAGAAAATCTGCCGAAATTTCCTTTTGTTCCCAGAGATTTGGAGCCCAGCTCCTCTAATAATTCTGGAAAAAACCAGGCAGATTTTCTTTGTTTTCGGCTTTGGATGTGGCGAGGTGCAGATTTCCCAGGGAGGTCGTGGTTCCTCGTCCCTGGAAGTGTCCAGGATCAGGTTGGAGCAGCCTGGGGTTGTGGAAGACGTCGAGGTTGGGATGGGATGAGCTTTAAGGTCCCTCCCCACCCAAACTGTTCTAGGTTTGGCATTAAAACCCATTTGTCACTGACTGTTTATCCCTTATCTGCCTTCATAACTTTTGCAGAATTTAAGGAATTTTACCCCCAGGCTGTCCAGCGTTTGTTGCCCTGGGTGCCGCTCATTTCCTGCTGCATTTTCCAGCTTTTAACTGCTGGAGCTGATGTTATTTGGAAGCTCTCTAAGCAAAAAAAAGTCATTTCATCAGATCCTAATCTCGTGGCACTGGGGGAGCTTTCCATTTTCTTTCCTTCCTCAGCCGTGGAATGGGATTGCTTATCCCGTTATCTGCCCTGTGACTGTTCCTCCTGCACGCGAAACATTCCAACTTGGAAGGAAACCCACGAGGAAGCCAAACCCACGCTTTCTTGGCCACGTGGCTTTGGGTTTTTCCAAGGGGGGTGCTGGAGCCAAACCCATCTCCCTGTGAGGTGTTTACTCGAGGAACTGGAGCCTCCCCAAAACCGAAATTCACGACGTTCGTAAATCCGCGTTTTACCCCGCGCTGCTGGAAACGGCGTCGTGACGGCCTTAGCGGTCATGACATTGTCAGAGCTGAATAATGAATTTCCCCGCTCTCTCCTGTAGGTTTTCAGCAAATTACTGCTGAACACCTGCCAGAGGGAATACTTTGCTCCTTTCTGCTGCTCCGCCGCTGTGCCTGCGCGATTTGGCAGAGCGCGACAAGTTCTCCGCTGACCCGCGCTAAAATGTTAATGGTGGGATGGGAT
Organism: Phylloscopus whistleri; assembly: GCA_017589585.1. NCBI lineage: Eukaryota > Metazoa > Chordata > Aves > Passeriformes > Phylloscopidae > Phylloscopus > Phylloscopus whistleri. Next base: position 36,829 of record JADMLD010000843.1, read on the forward strand.
CCCAGTGGCCAGCTGGGGTTGGTGGCTGAGATGAAATGGTTTTTTTTTTTTTTAAGGGCTTGGCCACCTGTGTGAATTTGAACCCGGCCCGGTGATTATACGGTTTTAATTCCAGTTGTGCCAGTGACCCGGAGGTGATGTCGCTGAGAGCGCGCGGGGTGCTGCGCATGAATGAGATTTTTGGGTTAATTCCCCCGCCATTTACACCATCCTTGGGTTAATCCCCTCATCATTTACACCATCCTGCTGCAAGCTGCTGTTGTATTCTGACTTCTCCAGCAGGCACAAACTCAAATATTACCCATTTCAGAGGGATGGGAGCCATCCAAACCCATCATCCCCTGCCCCGCAGCGCCGACAGGGGACCCGCACTGCCTTCTCCCCTGCCCGCTTTCAGCAGAGGTTGCTTGGCAGCCCGGCTGGAAATGAGCTGGTGAAATAGGGAGCTGCGGTTTATGGTTCCCTCAGCTGCGCTCTGCTCGCCTCATTGACGCTGTAAACCCGGAGCCGCCGCCTTTTCCACGGCGCTAAATTAATTTGAAAGAAAACTCATTTGCCGCTGACACCGGTGGGCGCAACCGGCGCGGAACGGGGGGAGAAAAGGCAAAAAAAAAAGGAGAAAAAAAAAGGTTTAATTTCCATACTTTTCCAGGAGGGTGTCGAGCAGGGGCTTTGCTTCGGCTTTGGGCAGAGCAGGGGCTGTTTGGTTTGAAATACGCGTGGCAGCAGCGGCGCCCCGGGGAGCCTGGCGCTTTCCACGCCTCGGAAGTTCGGGAAGTTGGATGCTCAAAAGCTGGGAATGCAGAGCTGTGGGGGGGAGGTGTTTGTGCAGCCTTGGCTTGCTCACCCTCTGTCCTGGCCTTGGGGTTGTGCAGCGACCTGGTTTTTTTAACTCTCTCTGCACGACCTTTGCTTGCCTGGTCTCCCTCCGAAAAATCCAGGAATTAGCGGGAATTTCTTCCTTGGGTAAAAATAACCTCCCCTTTTTTTTCCCTCTGGCAGCTCTGGGGTGAGCTGTGGGTTCAGAGCTCAGCTCAGATGTTTCCTGGGTGCCTGATGAGCCCTTACAGGGGGTGAAGTGAGCAGGGAAGGATCCAGCTCCTGCCCTCACTGTTGCAAGGATCCCACCCCAAGAGCCTTGGCTCCCTTGAGGGCTGGGACAGGAGGAGTTTCCACCTCTACCCCCCATTTCTGGCTCCTTGAGCTCCTGCCAGTCCTTGCTTTATGGAAGATACTCCTGTGTCTTCCAGCATTTGGTTCCATTCTCTTTTCCAGATCATGGAATCAAGGAATAATTAAGTGTAGAAACGACCTTTGAGGTCATCAAGGTCCAGCCAGCAACCAGCAGCACGAAACCACATCCCCAAGTGCCACCACATCCATGTTTTCGAGCCCTTCCAGGCACAGTGACTCACCAGTCCCCTGGGCAGCTTGTTCCAACCCTTCTAGGGATCAAATTATTCCCAATACCCCATCTAAACCACCCCTGGTCATCCTGTCACTTGTTCCTTTGGAGGAGAAGCCAAACACCCTCCATGTCTGCTTTTCCCCCCCTCTGGGAGGACAGAGGTGGTCACTCACCTTTGGCTGCCTCCTCTCCGTGCATTTCTGATTAAAATCCAGGTTGTGCCGTTTGAGGCTGTTTTTAAAATCTGGGTTGTGCCATTTGAGGCGGTTTTCAGCCACCACAGGAAATATTTTCACCTCAGCCCATCCCAGGAAGTTGCTCCTTGGGACAAGGCAGCATCCCTGGAGCTGTGAGGGATGGATGGCTGTGCTTGAGGATGATGCAGTTTCGGGCGACTGCAGCAGCTTAAAAGCTGAAATCATTTTCCAAACTATGACTCAACCACCATTAAAAAAGTTGAGTAAAATCATAAAAAGTCAGCTTGGCCAGGGCCTTAAATCTCATCTCATTCCAACCCCGTGCCGTGGAGGAGGAGCTGTGGGCACCTTGGAGAGCTACAGGAGGGAGCAAAAGGAGCTGGGGCAGAGGCACCAGGAGTTCCTGGAGCTGCTGCAGCAAACCCAGGAGTGTTTTTTTGTGGGCAAGACGAGGATTTTCACATTTTCCACTTTTTTGAGCACGATCCCATGGCAGCTTTATAGGTGAGGGACTTGCTTTGGCAAGAGATCAAGATGAACTAAACCACGGCTCTCCACTGGCACTTCTGGCTGATGGCTGCTTTTTATTATCTCTCTTTATAATTTTATGGATACAATTCCTTCGTTTCCTCAAAGCAGCAATCAAGCTGTTTTCCTTCCTCGAGCTAAATGTTTTCCCTGGCGGAGTCACACGGGGACGAGCTCAATCTCATTTAAGAGTTGGAGAAGGAAACTGAAAAGCCAAGGGCTGGGGCCTGGGCACTTTTTATCCACGCAGCAGCACTGCTGGGGCATCGAGTTTGTGCTGTTTTTCCTCAGCTGAGAAGTGGTTGTTCCTAAGGATAGGCAACTTTCCTCAGGCTGCAGCGAGTCGATGGCAGAGCTGAAATTTGAGCTGGGTTTTTTGAGAGTTTCTGTGTCAGTCTCACCCAGCGCCGCCGTCTCGTCAGCTGCAAGGAGAAACAACTCGAATTTCGGGGCGGATTTAATAAAAGAGGCTGTCGTGTCGTTCCTTTGGTAATTTTAGATGTAAGGATTTTTTTATTTTTTTGTGCTTCCTGCATCCTTTGTTAGCCCACGCCTGCAACTGGGTATTGACTCTTCCCTGGGAAACTTGTCTTTATAATTATGACCTAATGGTTGATGGTATTGATCTGGCAACAGGCGGCGGAATGGTTTTTCTTTCAAGTTCTTCCTGAAGTAATTGCAGGGCAAAGATGAGAAAAATCGAGGACACATCTTGGGGCATCTCCTCATGGAAGTTTTCCACCAGGCTTTGGGGTTTTTTTTTTTGGGTGGCTGTGCAGGCTGAGGGTGCTTCTGAGGGAATCAGTGTGGTTGAAGAGCTGGCAAAGCTGAGACCAGAATGAAATATTGACTGAATGCTGCCCAAACCTCCTGCTTTTTGCTCCCTGAAAGGAGATGCTTAAAGCAAAGAGACACTTGTGAGTGTTTGTCCTGGATTACTGCACAGGAATTACTCCTTGGATTGCCCTGGCACTGTTTTCCCACAGAAACTGTGGCTGCCTCATCCCTGGAAGTGTTCCAGGCCACGTTGGGCAGGACTTGGAGCCACCTGGGGTAGTGGAAGGTGTCCCTGCCCATGGCAGGAGGTGGGGACAAGATGATCTTTCAGGTCCCTTCCAACTCAAACCTCTCTGTCATTGTGTGATTCTGTGAAATCCCCAAATGGTTCCTGAGAAACGCTTTTGGTTCTTTCTCAAACACCAGGGCTCCAAAAGCATCTCCAATTTTCTCTCTTTGTGCTGAGCATCGCTTTGTTCCGAGCTTTCCTTCTGCATCACGAGCCAAAAAAAAAAAAAACTGGTTTGGAAAATCATCCTGGTTGGGGTTATTGTCCCTCACAAATGGGATTTTTTTTCCCCAGTTTGGGCGTGGGTTTGGTAGCCTGGCAGGGCTGGTCATTACTTTTAAAAAGAAATCAGTTTAGCAGTGCTTGGGACAGGGGTGGGTGTTGGGCTTGGCAGCGCTGGATGGACTTAAAGGGCTTTTCTAAGCTTAATAAATTCCTAATTCTGTGGTTCTGGATCGGGGAGGAGCTGGAGGTTGGCACAGGAAACCTCCTCCTCATCTGTAGCAGGCCCAGATCTTCACAGGGCTCTAAAACTTCTGGTGCTCTGAACCATTGCTTCCTTTTCTCATAGCTTTGTCACATCTTTCAGGATGACTTTTGTGGCCTCTTGTCTTTGGGTGTCATTGCCAAGTGCTGTCAGTGGGAATTAAAGATGGGGAATCTGTGGGAGCCTCCTGGGAGCAAGGACAGGAGCTTTGGGATGAAACCCATGGTTTCATCCATGATCTCTGTCCTGGCTGCTGGGATGATCAGTGATGTGCTGGGATGATCAGTGATGTGCTGGATTTCCCATATCTAAGATGAACTATTGGGTTTTTTTAACTGACATTCACATATTAATCCAAGATTTAAACTCTCTGGCTCGTGCTGAAGCGAAGTGCGAGACCCCCTCACCTGATAAATTGAATAGGGGACGTTTTACAAGCTCTTTGTGCATTTTCCTCTTCCAGACACGTTGCAAAATGTGTTTTGCTGATGTGCCGGGCCTGGGTTGTATTTATCAGGACGAGATTTTGTTTTCTTCAGCTGCTCAAACCCCAGAGCGCCTCCCTCCTTACGTAGATCGAGTACAGAGAGGTTCTTGTTTCCACAGAGCTCCTTCCCATCGTGTGGCAGATGAATTCCTGCCCTCTGGCTACAAGAAATGCTTTCAACAACACATTGGGGTTGTAGCTTTCTCCGAAGCGTTTGACAAATCTCTGTAACTTTGCCTGAATTTCTAAAAACCCTTCACTGGATTGTGGGAGTTTTTGCATGCAGAAATTATTTCAAGATACCAAGGGATGGATTAAATGATCAATTAACACAGCAGACGGAGGTCATTAGAGGTGTCCCTGGGCTGGAACAGGTTGTTTTGACCTGTTGTGAAAAGGCAGGAGGAAAATCAGTTTAGATATAAAGCGTTGTTTATAAAACAGATTTTTTCCTGTTTTTACTACAGAACAACGATCTCCAAGTTGGCTGATTCCACTCAGGAATAAGATTTTAAAGTTTTAGTTGGTGACTGTGAGAAACACAGCCCTGGTGCTTGGTATTAGTTAAGAAACCAGCTCAGTGTGAGGAATTACAGCGATGGGAATAGAGAGAAAACTGGGAAATGGTGTCGTGGAGCCGCCTGGTTCACAGCTTGAACCTTGCTCATTTCTTCCCTTGAAAAATCAGGGGGGAGGAAAATGATGCTGTGGAAGCAGGGAAAAGATATTTGAGAGAGATGTAATAGAGATTTATGAGGTCCTGAGTGGCACAGAGAAGAGAAAAAAGAAGGGTAAATGTTGATTTTTCTCTGGCACAACAAGAACTGGGGTTGTCTGGTGAAATGGGAATTAAATCCAAAGGAATAATTTCCTCGTGCAGGCCATGGTTGGACTGAGAGTGACCAAACACATGCTTGGGAAAAATATCCAGTGGGAACAAGTGCCTGATCCTGAAGATGACACAACCACTGAGAACATCAGGGTTTTGACTCAAATCTCCCTAAATTTCAGTGTGAGGAATCTGTGACCTCGTATTGCTGCTTCTCTGCTGGGAGGAACGTGGAGCCGTGATTTCCAAACTGTAATTTGGCTCTGCTCACTGGGAAAAAGCAGAGAGCTCACATAAGGGAGGAGGAGATAAGCACTGTTTTGACTAAATTAGCCTTGTTTGGGTTTTTTTTTTTTTCCCTTTGAACATTTATTTTTTATGGGGGTGGGTAAAAAAAAAAAAAAAAAAAAGAGGTTGCTACTCAGCTGCCGTTCCAGCCACGCATTTTCCTTGTTGGAAATATTTCACTCCAGCATATGTTAATTCATCCTGGTGTTTGCCGTTACAGCTGGCTAATAATTTGTTGCTAAAAAAAAAAAAAAAAGTTGTTCTCTGAATTGCTGTTGCCGTGAACTTGATGGATGGGAGCTCAGAAAACACCGCGGGCTCGAAAAACCCAGCAGTGTGAGAAGGTCTTGTCAGGGTTTTTCTGTTCAATGTCCTTTTTTTTTGTTTTTTGTTTTGCTTCCTGAGCTAAGACAGAGCTTTCAGGACCTGCTTGGATGTCTCTGAGAGCAGGCAGTGATTATGGCTTTTGGGATAATTACGCATTTATCAACCCAGCATGGCAGGAGAGGAGTGTGGCTCCGGCCTGGTTGTCAGGAGTGGCAGGATCCCTCCAGACCTTGCCCAGAGGTCCTTGATGGAAGCTGTGAAGGAAATAAAAATAAACCAAACCACTCTTCCCTCTCCAGCAGCCGCCATTCCTGCTCCTCGTTACAGCCAGGCGGTTAATTAGTCCATGCAAACAGTCCTGCTTGGATTAGGCCTGAAGTGGCTCTTAACCGAGCCACTTGTGCTCGTGCTGTGTCTTTTCTTCTTGGGAGGGTTTTTGGGTGGCAGAGCCATTCCTTGGGGTTAAAATGTGGTAAAAATACTCAGAAAGAGGAGAAAACGGGTGTGTTTTAGGATTTTTACCTCAGAATGGATTAGGCCTGAGTTATCTTTTACCTGAGCCACCTTGTGCTTGTGCTGTGCCTTTTCTTCTTGGGAGGGGTTTTGAGTGGCAGAACCATTCCTAGGGGTTAAAATCAGGTAAAAACATTGAGAAAGAGAAAATAACTGGTGTGTTTTAGAGTTTTTACCTCAGAATGGATTATGTCTGATGTGTCTCAGAATGGATTAGGCCTGAAGTGTTTCATAACTGCGCCGCTTGTGCTGTGCCTTTTCTTCTTGGGAGGGTATTTGGGTGGCAGAGCCATTCCTTGGGGTTAAAATGTGGTAAAAATACTCAGAAAGAGGAGAAAACGGGTGTGGTTTAGGATTTTTACCTCAGAATGGACTAGGCCTGAGGTATCTTTTACCTGAGCCACCTTGTGCTTGTGCTGTGCCTTTTCTTCTTGGGAGGGGTTTTGGATGGCAGAGCCATTCCTTGGGAATAAAATGTGATAAAAAACTTCGAGAAAGAGGAGAAAATGGTTGTTTTTTAGAGTTTTTACCTCAGAATGGATTAGGCCTCAAGTGTCTCATAACTGTGCCACTTGTGCTCCTGCTGTGCCATTTCTTCAGAGGGTTTTTGGGTGGCAGAGCCATTCCTTGGGGTTAAAATATGGTAAAAATACTGAGAAAGAGGAGAAACCCGGTGTGTTTTAGGATTTTTACCTCAGAATGTATTTGGTGTGAGGTATTTTTTAACTGAGCCACCTTGTGCTTGTGCTGTGCCATTTCTTCTTGGGAGGGGTTTTGGGTGGTAGATCCATTCCTTGGGGTTAAAGTGTGGTAAAAATAATAAGAAAGAGGAGAAAACTGGTGTTCTTTAGAGTTTTTACCTCAGAATGGATTAGGTCTGAAGTTATAGGGCCTTTGAACTGAACCACTTGTGCTTGTGCTGTGCCTTTTCTTCTTGGGAGGGGTTTTGGGTGGTAGAGCCATTCCTTAGGGTTAAAATGTAAAAATTCTGAGAAAGAGTAGAAAACTGGTGTTTTTTAAAGAGGTTTTACCTCAGAATGGATTAGACCTCAAGTGTCCCTTAACTGAGCCATTTCTGCTCGTGCTGTGCCATCTCTTGGGAGGGATTTTGGGTGGCAGAGCTATTCCTTGGGGTTAAAGTGTGGTAAAAACATTGAGAAAGAGAAAATAACTGGTGTGTTTTAGGGTTTTTACCTCAGAATGGATTATGTCTGATGTGTCTCAGAATGGATGAGGCCTGAAGTGTTTCATAACTGCGCCACTTGTGCTGTGCCTTTTCTTCTTGGGAGGGGTTTTGGGCGGTAGATCCATTCCTTGGGGTTAAAGTGTGGTAAAAATAATAAGAAAGAGAAGAAAACTGGTGTTTTTTAGAGTTTTTACCTCAGAATGCATTAGGCCTCAAGTGTCTCTTAACTGAGCCATTTCTGCTTGTGCTGTGCCATTTCTTGGGAGGGCTTTTGAGTGGTAGAGTCATTCCTTGGCGTTAAAATGGGGTAAAAACTTTCAGAAAGAGAAGAAAATGGGTGTTTTTTAGAGTTTTTATCTCAGAATGGATTAGGCCTCAAGTGTCTCATAACTGAGCCACTAGTGCTGTGCCTTTTCTTCTTCGGAGGGGTTTTGAATGGCAGAGCCATTCCTTGGGGATAAAATGTGGTAAAAACTTTGAGAAAGAGAAGAAAACAGATGTTTTTTAGAGTTTTTACCTCAGAATGGATTAGGTCTGAAGTTATAGGGCCTTTGAACTGAGCCACTTGTGCTGTGCCTTTTCTTCTTGGGAGGGGTTTTGGGTGGCAGAGCCATTCCTAGGGGTTAAAATCAGGTAAAAAACATTAAGAAAGAGAAAATAACTGGTGTGTTTTAATGGTTTTTACCTCAGAATGGGTTAGGCCTGAAGTGTCTGTCAACTGAGCCACTTCTGCTTGTGCTGTGCCTTTGTTCCAAGGGTTTTTGGGTGGTAGAGCCCTTCTTTTGAGATAAAATGTGGTAGAAATATTGAGAAAGAGGAGGAAATGGGTGTTTTTTAGGGTTTTTACCTCAGAATGGATTAGGCCTCAAGTGTCTCTTAACTGAGCCACTTCTGCTCGTGCTGTGCCTTTTTTCCAGAGGGTTTTTGGGTGGTAGAGCCATTCCGTGGGGTTAAAACTTGGTAAAGACATGAAAAAAGAGAGAAAACGGGTGTGTTTTAGGGTTTTTTTACCTCAGAATGGATTAGGCTGCTCATGCTGTGGCTTTTCTTCTTGGGATGGATTTTGGGTGGTAGAGCCATTCCTTGGGGTTAAAATGGGGTAAAAAATATTGAGAAAGAGGAGAGAGAACGGGTGTGTTTTAGGGTTTTTACCTCAGAAAGGATCCCATTGCGGATTTTGAACCAAATGACACGGCAGGAGGGAGCAGAATTATCTGTTGGTGGCATCTCATGGAGAAAGAAGTTGTTTTCCCTTATCTTTTAGCAGGCACAGATACTGTTACCTTATCAAAATGGGAAAAATGGTGTTTTAGTCAATAAATGGGTGTATTTTTAGTGACTTTTTTTTTCAGGATTTGAAAGCTTGAACCTTGGGAAGCTGATGCTGCTAAGAAACCAAACTGCTCTGTCGTAGTCCTGGTGCTGGTGATAAAGAAAGCACTGAAACGTTGCAATAAAAAATGTTGTCATAAAAAGGGAGCAGCACAAAGTCAAATAATTGGCATCTGAGCTTTCAGAAATGCCTGCTCTGGGCAATCATCAAACCTGCAGCTTTTGAAACACGTCAGCTGAGTGAGATGCCACCTGCTTTGTCAGAATATTCCCTGATTCTGGGTTTGTTCACAGGGAGTTGTGGGCACTGTATGAATTCTTGCTGGCTCTGTTTCACAGCCTGCCCTGTGATGAAGCAGAGCTGTTAAAGGTCAAGATCAAGGAGGTAATTTAAGTAACGAGTGAGGATGTGGTAGGTGAGATCCTCGTGGGTTATAGTGACAGTTTCCTCTTCAGAAACCTGTGGGGTCATTTTTTGGACTTCATTCCACAATTACAGATGATGTCACTGAGCAGTGTCACTGTGTGACAGCCAGGCCTGTGCTGCTGCTGCTCCAGGGCACCAGGAGGGGGTTATTTATGACATGTTAAATCTGCTTGAGGTGCTGGATGTTCCCAATCTTTGCTCTTCCCCAAGTTAAGACCAGGAACTTTCCTGGCCCAGGACTCCTTCGGTCTCTGATTAAAATTCTTCATTTTTTCCTCACCCACCCCTCCAAACATTCCAATCTTTCCAGAAGACTCTGAGGGTCTTTTCTAAGGACACTTCTGTCCTGCCAGAAGGACATGGAGGGGCTGAAGCATGTCCAGGGAAGGGTTTGGAGCACCAGGAGCAGCTGAGGGAGCTGGGAAAGAGGCTCAGCCTGGAGAAAAGGAGGCTCAGGACAGAATTTTCCTCTCTGGAATTCCCTGACAGGAGGGGACAGCCAGGTGGGATTGGGATTTCTCCCAGAGAACAGGGTCAGAATGAGAGGAAACAGCCTCAAGCTGCACCAGAGGAGGTTCAGGTTGGATACTGGGAATAATTCCTGCCTGGAAAGGAACGGAAAGGGTTGTCCAGCCCTGGCACAGCTGCCCAGGGCAGGGGTGGAGTCCTCATCCCTGGAGGGATTAAAAATCCCTGTGGATGTGGCATTTGGGGACATGGATCAGTGGTGGCCTTGGCCGTGCTGGGCTCCGTGATCCTGTGGCTCTTTTCAAACTGAAATAATTCTGTGATTCTAAGTTTGCAGATGTTTGCTGGGTTGTTTTTGTCTGGGGTTTTTCTGGGATAGGCCGAGGGCAGATGAGCAGCAGGGCCTTCCCCTGCCCAGCATTGAGCACTCACCATGCTGGATTTGGGTTTGGAGGACCACTTGTTCATGGGAATTGCAATCCAATCCATTACCAACAACAGCAACACGAACATTTGCACGATTTATTCCATCTTTGCCTTCAGGAATCACAGAACGATGAGATGGTTTGGGTGGGAAGGGACCTTAAAGCCCCACCCTGTCCCACCCCCTGCCAAGGGCAGGGACACCTGGTGGAAGCCCAGCCTGGCCTTGGACACTTCCAGGCATGGAGCAGTGCTGGAATGACCTGCAGGCAATTTTTTTGAGTTGGTTTACATCCTTCTTTCCTAAACATTTTCTCCTAAGAGAAGCTTCTCTTCACTTCAGCCTTTGAGCCACTTCTTCGTGCAGCTTCTGCTGCTCCCTGCACCTCTTCCTGCTCTTTTATTTTGGGGCCTTTTCCCGTTCTCTGCTTCTCCAAAATGAGCAAACCAAAGAAGAGGTTTCGAGGTGTGATGTTCTTGCCGGAGTTCTCCGTGCTGCTCCGGCGCCGTCCTGGCTCCCGGCCATCCCCGTCCCGGCTGGGGATTTGGGAAGCTGCCCCGGCGCTTGGCTGGAAATAATTGAGTCTTTGATCTCCAGGTCTCTCAGCTGACGAGGCTTTTGTCTGGAGAGCAGAGTTTAATGGAGAGGCTTTGTTAACGGAGCTGTTCCCTGCCAGAGCCGCGCTGTTTTTTTTTCTCAGAGGGAGAAATCATTCCAGACCCCGTGTCTGGTGGAGTAGCTGCCTCGTAGATCTGAAAAAAAACGAGTTTATTTAAGAGGCAGGTTCTGATCTGAGGCTCTGCGTTCTCCGCAAATTCGCTCAAGAGATTGGCCGGTGATTAAAATTAATTATCTCACCTTTATTTCTGCCCGTTTCGGGCGGTTCTGTAATCACTGGCTTCACAGAATCTGTCTGCACAAATCGTTCAAGGCTTCTGTGGGTCTTCATTTGCATGACTTAGCAGCTGCCTCGTTTGCATAATGAACCTCCGTGGTCAGCCTATTATTAAAATTGCCCCTCTCTCGTCTCGTGCTGTTCTCTTGTCTCGATTCCTGATTATCCCTGGGATGATGATGCGGGGGATCCTCGGCGGTTGCAAATATCAAATAATTCTGTGTTCGGGGAAGGAGGAGAGAATGTTCCGAGGGGTTTGTTGGTAGCTTGAGAAGGTGAAATTTGTCTCCTGTGGAGCCAGGCTGGGAATGTGCACATGGAGAAGGAGCCAGGGAATCCTCGGAGCCGCTTCCCGAGCACCAAGGGGCTCCAGGAGAGCTAGGGTTTGGGAAGAGAGAGCTGGAGGGATGGGATGGGAGCCAGGAAATGGAATTCCCACTGGAAAAGGAGAGCTCGGGGTGGGATCTTGGGAATGAATTCCCAGCTGGGAGGGTGCGGAGAGGCTGAGCTGGAATTCCCAGAGGATCGCTGGATCCCTGGAAATGTGGAAAGTCCAAGGAAAATTTGGAGCAGCCTGGGATCATGGGAGGTGTTGGGGTTGGAATGGGATGAGATTGAAGGTCCCTTCCCACCCAAACCAGTCTGGAACTCCAGGATTCCATGGGATGAGAAGCCAACAGAGAAGATGGAACCCCTGGGTACAGGAGTTGCTTTTCCAGGAAGTTGGATTTGGGATTGCAGCTACAATTTGGGATTGCAGAAAAATTCCATGCCCGTGGAAGGGGTTGGAAGGGGAGGAGCTTTAAGGTCCCTGGAGGAGGGGAGGGAAGAATTCCCACCCCAAATCCTTCCCTTCCTGACCTTTTCCCAGCACAGGGATGAAACACCAGAGGGAAAAGCTCCTCTCCCAATTTCGGGAAAAATCCCAACATAGCTGGGAAAGGGGAGCTTGGGGTTGGATCTTGGGAAAGAATTGCAGGCCAGGCTGTAATTCCCAGAGAATCCCTGGATCCCAAGGAGAGCTTGGAGCACCCTGGGACCATGGGGGTTGTTAGGGTTGGAATGGGATGGGATTGAAGGTCCATGAATCCCAACCATTCCAAGATTCCACAGTTCCACGGTCATGGGTCATCAAATCTCTCCGGGTTTTCTCTATCTAATTAGTAAAGTTCCATCAGGAATTCTTCATCAAGCCTTGACCTTTTGTGTGTGGGTATCCTGAAGTCCCCCCCTTCAGAGCTCTCCGTGTCCACTTCCCAGGCTTTCCTGCTGGGAAAGAGGCAATTCCCTCTTCCTGCAACCTCGGGATTCCTGCCGGATCTGTGCCTGGAGCTCTGTTGTTTCTAAAGATCCGGTGCTGGCAAATCCACCGTAAACCCCCTGGGTCCTGTTCCTGAGCTCACAGGAACTCAGGAAATGTGGAATATCCCTAAAATTCTGCGGGAGATTTGACCCAGAGCAGAAGTCTGACACCAAAAAAGAGCCCAGGACAAGGCTTCACCCGTTCCACAGATTTCCAAAGCAGGAAATGATTGTCATTGACCCTGCTGGTTTCTAATGGGATTCTGCTGTTCCTGCCTCTGGGCTCGTGTTGAAAATTGTGTTCAAACCCTCATTTCTCAGGGCTGGCAGCAGCCATCCATCCTGGAGCTGGGAGATCAGGGACAAATCCACCTCCTTCCTGGTGCTAAACCACGGGAAAACGTCCGGCCGCTTTTTCTAGGAACAGGGGCAGGATTCTATTCTGAGCAGCACCGAAATCTCTGGAAGAAAGGAAAAAAACAAAAAAACCCCAAAAAAATAAAAATATTTCGGGTTGAAGTCACAGAATCATGAGCTTTCTGTATGATTCAGCCACCAAATTACCCCTGACTGCATAAATAGTGGGAAATTGGATGGGAATAGGCAAATCATGTCCCAGCTGGATGCAGTTACGGCGTGGCTGCGGAGCCGGGCGGCTTTTTTTGGTCGCAGAAGGCCACAAAAAGCTGGAGGAGAGCTGAGAATAGGGGTGGGCATGATGTAAGAACTCCAATTTGAGAGCAGGGATATGGGATGGGCACGGGATCAGCTTTTAAGGGCCCTTCCAACCCAAACCTTCCCAGGATTTTGGGAGTAATTGACAGACAGGAGGCAAAACTCTTTGGATCTGATTTCCTGATTCCTCCATGGCAGCACAACCTAAAGTTTAGGAGATCCATGGAGGGAATTTTGCTGGATTCTTGGCTCATCCAGAGAGCTGGAGAGGGACAAGAGGGGAATGGCTTCCCATTGGGAAAGGGGAGATTTGGGTGGGATATTGGGAAGGAATTCCTCCCTGTGAGGATGGGGAGGCCCTGGAATGGAGCTCTCAGGGAATTTGTGGCTGCCTCATCCCTGGAAGTGTCCAAGTCCAGGTTGGAGCCACCTGGGATGGTGGAAGGTGTCTGCAATGACCACGAAAGTCTCTTCCAACCCGAACCATTTTGGAATTTTTGGGATTCAGAATCTTTTCTCACTGATGAAGGTGTCATTCCTAACCACCATCAGTTCACCTGTGTTTTGTTGTTTTTTTTTTTTTTTCCTGCTGCCTTGGATCTGACCATGCTTTAAATAAGGAGATCCTCACAATTTGGTTTAAAAAAAAAACCCTTAAATCCCTGCCTGTCCTAATGTAAATCCATATTTAGGAGATGCCCCTCATCCAGTGTTTCCTGCCCTTCCGAGCTCCCCGAGCTCTGTTTTACAGCTCACCCCTGGCACTGGGAAACGTGGAAATTGAATATAAAACAGCGCCAGAACGATTTTTTTTTTCTTAAAAATAAAATATCAAATGTAATTTAGTTGTATAATGCAGCTTTGTGCTGGGTAATAATACCCAGTTCAGCTTTTACGGGCGCTCTGCGATTATACCCTCCAGAAAATGGCAGGTTATGTAAATCCTCTAAAGCTTTTAATTTGTGTCCACTTCTGATATTTCTTGTGTTTGGCTTCTGAACCAATGAAATCCCCGCCATTGGTAGCAGGTTTTGAATGAAATAGACTTTCCTTTCACAAAATGTTGGATTATCCAAGTTCAGCCTTTTCGAGTTCGCGAGCGGCGAAAAGACGCCAAAAAAAAAAATCAAATTTCTCTTTCTTTCTTCTGCAAACGACAGTGATTTAATTCTTTTTATCTCCCCTCTCTATTTCTACCCTGATTTTAGGTGTTAATAGGAGCGGGTACCCTTTGTCCCAAATTATCTGAAGACTTTTTTTTTTTTTTTTCCTCTCCCCCACCTCTCTTTCGCTCCGATTCCTCTCTTTAATTTTTGCAAATCACGTCTCCCAAAGTGGGTGTTTGGGAGTCTGCTGTTAATGAATCACACTTTTGGCAGCGTTTGCCCTGACGTGATAAACAATTGCTGCCGTTGGGCTGTCAGATTAGTGAGCCACAAACTTGGAAATGTTTTCCTGTAGTTTCTATTGTTTTGGGGTTGTTTTTTTTTTCTGGTATTCTGGAAATGCTCCTTTTGACAGTCCGTCCCCCAAATATCTCGGTCTTTTAATAGATTTGAACGGTTTGAAGGGAGTTAATATTTTTTTAATGAGTCTGAACCCACTTGAGGATTTTTCTTTGCTGGGTTTTTTTTTGGGAGTTTGAAGGATTTTGATCGGGGTTTGTTGGTTTGTTTTTTATTGAGGGGGTAAATTGTGTTCCATGCCGCTCTGAGAGCTTTATTTCCATTTCGAAATTTCCAGCAATGGGATGATGAATCTTTACAGACTCCTAATAAAGAGCTGAACTTAGTCATCCTTCCGATTTGGCCGTGCAGGTTGGGGAATGACATCCCTCTCTCCCTCAAGGTGTCCCCTTTTCCAGCAGCATTAACACCCAAAAAATCATCATTTGGGGCCGTTAAAGAGACTGATGTCCCCTGAAATATCCTGGTTTGGGACTCATCCAGGTTCCCTCTGCAGTTTCAAGAGAGTCTCCCCCTCTTCCTGCTGTAAATTTGTGCTCCTGGGCTGCGGTTTTGTTACAAAACCACCTCAGAGTTCAGGAAGAACGCTGCAGGGAATTGATTCCCCTGTGGAAAGGAATTTTCTCCTCGCTGGTGATGGTGGGGATCGATGGTTTCCTTTTGTGAACTCCAGTTCGAGTTCTTTTATTTTTTTTTTTTCCTTTTTTTCCCCTCTCTCCCAGGGCGGTGACTTCCCATTTGTCATCGGGAGTGGGGTTTTTTTACCAGCTGGAGCAATTAGTCTTCGTTAGACCTCCACTGATAAAGGGCACAAAAGGAGAAAAAAGTCCAAACAATGAATTCTTCTGCTTCTGCTGGATTCCTCCAGTGAGTTGGGAACTGCTGGCTCCCAGAGGGATTTTATGGGATTTTTCATGGACATCCTCCTGCATCTCCTTGCGAATTCCCCTCCAGGCTGCCACAGCCCCCCAAACAAACCCCCAGACTGTATTAATTACAATCCAGATTAATTAACACAACCCGGATTGTATTAATGTGTATTTTCCTGCGTCGTCCCACCAAAACACCACGGGAATTTTAACCTCTTTAAAAACCTCTTGGAGTCCAGGGCACGTGGAAAACCCCTCGTGCTGCCCTGGCTGGGACCCCAGGAAAGCTCTGCCTTTGGGAAGAACTTCCAACACTCAGAGATGAGTTGAAAGCAACGAAGGTGGGAAAGAAACGGTAGTTTAGTTCGTCACGGGGTGAAAATTTTTAGTTTTGGGTTTTTAGTGTGGAGACAGATGGGAGCAAGATGGAGAATTTTGGGTGGTGTTTCTTCTTCTTCTTCTTCATCTTCTTCTTCATCCTCATCTTTGTCTTCTTCATCTTCTTTGTCTTCTTCGTCTTCTTCTTCGTCGTCTTCGTCTTCTTTTTTCTTTTTCTTTTTCTTTTTCTTTTTCTTTTTCTTTTTCTTTTTCTTTTTCTTCTTTTTCTTTTTCTTCTTCTTTTTCTTTTTCTTTTTCTTTTTCTTTTTCTTTTTCTTTTTCTTTTTCTTTTTCTTTTTCTTTTTCTTTTTCTTTTTCTTTTTCTTTTTCTTTTTCTTTTTCTTTTTCTTCTTTTTCTTTTTCTTTTTCTTTTTCTTTTTCTTTTTCTTTTTCTTCTTCTTTTTCTTTTTCTTCTTCTTCTTCTTCTTCTTCTTCTTCTTCTTCTTCTTCTTCTTCTTCTTCTTCTTCTTCTTCTTCTTTTTCTTCTTCTTTTTCTTCTTCTTTTTCTTCTTTTTCTTCTTCTTTTTCTTCTTCTTTCTTCTTCTTCTTCTTCTTCTTCTTCTTCTTCTTCTTTTTCTTCTTCTTTTTCTTCTTCTTTTTCTTCTTTTTCTTCTTCTTTTTCTTCTTCTTTCTTTTTCTTCTTCTTCTTCTTCTTCTTCTCCTCCTTCTTCTTCTTCTTTTTCTTCCTCTTCTTCATCTTATCTTCATCTTCTCTTCTTCATCTTCTTCATCTTTTTCTTCTTTTTCTTCTGCTCCATTTCCTGCTCTGACTGGCACGGAGACATTGGTAGGGTGGGTTTGACAGAAGTTACATGTTTAGAACAGGCAGTGATTATTGGCACAGAATTGTAAACACGGCACGTTTTAGGAGTTATTTGGGTTAGAAACCTTTAAAAACCCTGGCTTCTTCTGTCTGGGACGGGTTTTAGCTCTGTTTCTTGGCACATTAAGCCAACTTGAGATAAGAAACAGAACAAACATCTCTGAAGACCGAAGCTGCGAGTCTCATTTATCCTTTTAACCCTGGTACTGGACTTTTGGAGGAAAAATATCCTCCCCTCACAAGAGGGGACTCCTGAAAGAGAGTTTCCCACAAAACCCTCACCTGAGAGGCACCAGAAACTCACTCTGAACCCAAAACTCGTGGATTTTAACCCAGAATGGGATTTTTTTTTTTATTTTTTCCCCGCAGGTACTCGGAGAGGAGCCTGACCAAGTGCGTGGGGATCACCATCGAGACGCGGCCGGATTACTGCCTGCGGCCTCACCTCAGCTCCATGCTGTCCTACGGCTGCACCCGCCTGGAGATCGGCGTCCAGAGCGTCTACGAGGACGTGGCCAGGGACACCAACAGGTCAGGGAGGGGCACAATTCCAGGGAATCCCGGCTGGGATGGACCTCAAATCCCAGCCCCTTCCAACCCCGGCGCCTCCTGTCCCACAGAAATCGCAAATGTGAAATTTTTAGGGGCGTTTTCCACCTTTTTCCCACCTCCAGGTGCCTTTTTGGGGACAGGAGAGGTGACACTGGCCAGGAGTGCCCCTTGAGAGACTCCCCGAAGTCACTCCAGGCATAGAGAATCCTTTAGGGATTGGGAAAATCCATTTCCAGGAAGAAATGTGATTTTCTTTCTCATTTTGGCCCAAAGAACTGCAGTGCTCTGGAGGAAAATTCAGGATATTTTCTTCACCCCACCCCCAAACAAACCAATCCCAATAAATACTTATTTATTCATTTCAAGCCTGATAATTCTGAGATTTAAAAAACAAACAAAAAAAAGCATTTTTCCCCTTGTTTTCCCACTCCTGGCGCTTTTGTTAATTCCCACCTCAGAGACACCAAAGCAAAGCCAAAAACGTTGGGAATTTTCTTCTCAGAGACTTCCAGAGGAGGGATCCCAAAGGAATTGGGATCTGGGTGGTCCCAACCCCCAGGAAGATCCATTTTTGAAGAGTTTAAAGCTCCTGTCCCCAGGTGGTTTCCTCCTCTGGATGTCAGAACATTCCAGGGGGAAAGATCCACCATGATCTGAATTATTACAACTGCTCATTTAACAATTAATTCCTCATCAGCTCTGAAAATCCAATATTGTTACATGATTAAAACTGTCTGAATTATTACAAGTGTCCATTTAACAATGAATTCCTCATCAGCTCCTAAAATCTAGTTTTTTCTCCCCAACTCAGATCTGATTTTTGAAGGCTCTTCCCAGAGCTCTTTGCAGAGTTCCTGAAAGGCTCCTCAACTTCTCCTGGTTTTTGGAGCATCAAAAAAACCCAAAAAACCCCAAACAAAACCCAAAGAACCACCAAAAAAACCCAACAACAACAACAAACCACAAAAAACCCCAAAAAACCAAACCAAAACCACACAGAAAAACCAAACAAAAAAACACAAAAAATCCCCAAAAAACCAAAAAAAGAATACCCACAGAAAAAAACACAAAAAAACCCCCAAAACAAAACAACCCCCCCAACAAACAAACAGAACAAAACAACCCCCCCAGAAAAACCAAAAAACCCACAAAAAACACACACCAAAAAAACCAAAAAAAGCCCTAAAAACCAACCAAACAAAAACCCATAAAAAAACTACAAAAAACCCAAACAACAACAAACAAAACAAAACACAGAAAAAAACCCCAAAAAACCCAAAACCAAAACAACCCCCCCCAAACCAAACCAAACCAAACCAAACAACCCCCCAAAAAAACCCCCAAAAACACACACCAAAAAATACAAAACAAACAAACAAACAAACAAACCCACAAAAAACCCAAACAAAAAAAAACACAAAAAAACCCACAGAAAAAACCAAACAAACCAAAAACCAAAAACAAAACAGCCCCCCAAAAATAAACAAAACAACCCCCCCAAAAAAACCAAAAAAACACATTAAAAAAACCAAAAAACCCAAAAACAAACAAAAAACCCACAACAAACAAACAAACACAAAATAAACAAAAAAACCCCAACAACAACAACAAAAAAAAACCAAACAAAAAAGCCCCCACAAAAAAAAAACACAAAAGAAAAACCACAAAAAAAACCCACAAAAAAACCACAAAAAAACCCCAAACAAACAAAAAACAAAAAAACCAAAGCAAAAAAAAAAAAGCAAAACAAAAACACCCCAACCCTCACTTTAAGGAAAAGGCAATTTCCACTTTTCCCCTCTGTGGAAACCACTTATTTTTCTTCTCTTCTTCACTCTTGTGTGGGGGATGTGATTTTTTGGGGCTGGGAACTTCTTTAATATTTTGGCTGGTAGCGAAAATGTCAGCTTACAACCAATTAGTGGAACTGCTTGGAAAATGACTTTCTATGATGTTCCATAAGTCATTAGTGAGGTTTCTGAGTGCTCTGGGTGGCTGTGAGGCAGAAAAATATTCGGGAGCCGAGCGAGGCGTCGAATAATCGAGTTATTGATGCAGCTCGGATTCCACTTCTAATAAGGAAATAATTTTTATTTATGAAGCAAAGCTCCCGTTTGCTCCCCTCGGGCTGACTCGAGGTTTCTTGAGTGATGCTGTCCTTGAACAGTCTGAGAAAAAAAAAAAACAAACCACTGTGAAACTCCTGGAAAAAAATAAAATTGTAAATAAAGCTGGGTTTAGAATCCTCTGGCAGAGAAGGGAGGAAAAGATCCTTAAAAAAATAATTTTGGAAGCAGGTGGTTTGGTTTTTGTGAGGGTCAGAGCTGAGGGTAAATGAGCACAGGGATGCCCAAAGGGAGTTGGAATTTTTTTTATTATTTTTTTTTAATCTGGAGGGATTTATTTGGAGGAAGGAAAAAAGAAAACAAATCACCTGCAGAGCTCAGCTGGCTTCCAGGAATTCCAGGAGTTGGGAGGAAAGCAGGGCCCAGGAACGTCCAGGAATGTGGGAGAGAGCCAGGATTTTGTGGCCAGATCATTCTCCTGAGTTGGGAATCTCCTGATTGGAGCTGTGGAAGTGGAAGGACAAAGGGATTTCCTCCAGAACTGTGGGAAATTCAACTTTTTTTAGGCTCCAAATCCCTCCTCCAGGCTCCTGCAGATCCAGGGTTGGTGTCGGTGTGGACGAATCCTCCTGGAATCCCAATCCCAGCCCGTGTTTGGCACCTCCCAAAAAAGCTGGGGAAGTTCTTGGTTTCTCCAGAAGGAATTTTTGGGGTGATTTTTCAGGTTGGCTGCTTTTCCTTGCTGCCAGCCCTTCTCCTTTCCTGCTGTTTTTATTCCTGGTTTATTCTGAGGGCCAGAGCCCGTCCCTGCAGCGTTGTCCCTGTGCTGTGACACCGACCTGGATTCCCAAACTGGATTCCAGCAGCTCTCCCAGATTCCCCTCTGTGCCTGGAAAACCTGGAGCCTGTGGAATTAACAATTTCAAATATTTAACAAACCCCTTTTAGGCACAGTTTTACTTCCAAACTCAGCCTGCGAGGGGGATAATCCTAATTCAGAGGGGTAAAAATGACTTTTCCTGCCTTTCCCTGCCTTTTCCTGTCCCTTTTCCCCTCTCTTCCCCGGGGTGACACCGTGAGGGCCGTGTGCTCCTTTCCCGTGGAATTAACCATTTCAAATATTTAACAAACCCATTTTAGGTCTGGTTTTACCTCCAAACTCAGCCTGCCAGGGGGATAGTCCCAATTAAAAGTGATTTAAATGGCTTTTCCTGCCTTTTCCTGTCCCTTTTCCCTCTCTTCCCAGAGGTCACACCGTGAAGGCCGTGTGCTCCTTTCCTGTGGAATTAACAATTCCAAATATTTAACAAACCCCATTTTAGGCGCAGTTTTACCTCCAAACTCAGCCTGCCAGGGGGAATAATCCCAATTAAAATTGATGAAAATGCCTTTTCCTGCCTTTTCCTGACCCTTTTTCCCTCTCCCCAGGGGTCACACCGTCAAGGCCGTGTGCGAGTGCTTCCACCTGGCCAAGGACGCCGGGTTTAAGGTGGTGGCCCACATGATGCCAGACCTGCCCAACATGGGGCTGGACAGGGACATGGACCAGTTTTATGTGAGTATTCCTTCCAGAAAAAAACCACCCAAAACCCAGCAAATCCCACTTTTTTTTCCCCTTTTTTCCCCCCTTTTTTTTTCCTTTTTTTTCCCCTTTTTTTTCCCGCTTTTTTTCCCCCCCCTTTTTTTTTTTTTCCTCAGTTACCAGGTTTGTTTCTAAAGGACGAATGATTTAAAAACTCTTTTTTTTTTTTTTTGAGAAGGTGAAAAAAAAAAAAAAAAGGAGATTTGTTGAGCTACTTCATCCAGAAAATTATATCCCTGTCTCATGCAAGCCTGAGTCACTCGGGTCCCTGTGGAAAAACAGCTCTTCCCCCTATTCACTGGGGCTCCTGCTTTTTTTTTTCCAAGGTGGTTTTCCCTCTTGGGTTTAGAGTAGGACACAATTCCAAGTTGAAAAGATCCTCTCTGGAAGGTAATTAATTGCAAAATTAGAGTGTGTGTGTGAGTTACAAAGCGTTTTGGCTCGGCGCTGTTCAGTTCCTTTGTCAACCATCCAGAAGGAAATATAAAATTATTCCTGGGGAAAATTGCAACGAGAGGAATAAAGAGCAAATGGTGAGCAGTGCAACCATTTAACCACTTCGGTAGATTTTCAGGTTTTTGTTTTTTTTTTTTTTTTTCTCCCTGAGTCAAAGTTGGGTGGATTTTGTTGGTTTTTTTTAAACAGTGCAGAAATTGGAGTCGTGACAGAGGAATCCCAGGGGGATTCCTGGGGAGGGTTGGGCTGGGTGCTGTCTGGCCCTAAAAAACTAGCAGTGTAATGAAATATATTGATTAAAAACGCAGGCAGAAAGCAAAAAGGCACATCCGGGGGAAAACTGGAAAATGCAGCTGTACAGGGCAGGAAGGGAATCCTGAAACCTGGGGTAGGAACTTTTTTTCTGAGGGATTTTGTGCAGAATTCCCTGAGTTTTTCATGTCTCAGTTCTTGGCCAAGGTGAGAGGCTGGAAGCGATGAGCACAATATTCCAAATTCCTGCTCCGGGTTCTGCTCCTGGATTGTTTTTTTTACCATGACACTGAATTTTCATGGAATTATTTCACTGCAAAACCTTGAATCCTTCCCTTGGTATCTCATGGAATTGCAGCTGGAGTTCTGTGGGATTTGGTTTGGACTTTGTGGTGGAAAAATGGGAATAATGACCCCAAAAAAATGGGAAGAGCCAAGCCTGGGCAGGTTCAAACAAAGAGGAGACCAAAATCCGAGGTATTTGCGAGGTGGTGAACTGAGGAGGGAGGAATTAATTCAAGTTTTTGCAATTAATTTAATTAATAATTATCCTTTGGCTGCTTATTGGTTGTGAGTGGTTAAAGCATTTCCATTGGAGAGGGATGGAGGCGAAGTTTTTGGGATTGGGAGACAAAAATGAGGCTGGAGTTGGGAGAGGAGGAATTAAAATGGAAGTGGGGAGAAGAGTTGAGGGTGGAAGAGGAACAGAAGGAAAAAATGGTCACTGCCCCTTTCTCATCCTCATTTAAATGCTTTGTAATTCAATTTTTTTTAAAACATTTTTTTAAATACCAGAGAGTAAAACCCCACACCAAATTTACTGATCCATTTCCCAGAGCCCTGGTGAAAATATCCAGATAAATTCCTTAAAAAACTTCCTTCGTTTCCCAAGGATTCAGCTGGAGAGTTCAGTCTCTGTTCCCTGCCTGAAAAATTCTCCATCCTGGGCTTGGGGCTGATAAAACACAACTTATTTACGTGTTGGGCTGTGTCAATGTTAGCCCAGGCTGGTAAATATTTAAACGTTTCTGCCGCAGAAAATTAACGAGGAGCCAAGGGGGAGGAATCTTCTGGCAATCCTGGAATCCCGGAATGCTTTGGGGATGGGATTTTCATGGATCTTAAATCCCATTCCAATCCCACTCCAATTCCAGCTTTTCCCTGGGCACTCCCAGGGATTCTCTGGGAATCTCTTCCAGCTCCTCCCCAGGGCCAGGAATTCCTTCCCAAATCCCACCCCAAGCTCCCCTTTTCCCAGGGAATTCCCTCCATTCCCAGCCTGGGATTGGATCCAGCCTCACCCCGACTCCTCTCTGGGAAGGAGTTTTGGGAATTCACTGGGAATCCAGGACTCCAGGAAGGGTCTCCCTTCCCTTTTCCATCCCCAAATTCCATAAAAATCCCTTGGGATGGATCCTGAGTGTCCTTGATCCCAGAATCCCGGGATGGTTTGGGATTCATGGACCTTCAATCCCATCCCAACCCCGACACCTTCCCTGATCCCAGGCTGCTCCAGCCTTTCCTTGGACACTCCCAGGGATCCAGGGGCAGCCACAGCTTCTCTGGGAATTCCAGCCCAGCCCCTCCCCACCCTCACAGGGAAGAATTCCTTCCCAATATCCCACCCAAATCCCCCTCTTCCTGTGTCCTGTCCCTCCATCCCTTGTCCCAAGTCCCTCTCCAGCTCTCCTGGAGCCTCTGGAAAAGGCTCTGGATCCTTCCCTTCTCCAGGTGAGCACCCCCAGCTCTCCAATTCTCTCTCTTTTTGGGACAACAGACCCATGGCTTTCCAGGGATCTTTATAAACCTTGGATTTTGAGGTATTTTGGACAAAAAAATCTCCATTTCCTGTGAGTCCTCCTCCTCTCCGGCCGCTTTCCCGCTCAGGAGAAGGTCGGGCTGACTTGAGGAGTTCCAAGCACCTCCAGTTGAAATAATAAATCCAGGGGCTTCTCCTGGGAAAGGGAATGAAACTGCTGATGGTGCTGACCTTGGCCTGAAAGCCGCCGGGTAATTACAGCTCCGGGAGGAGCGATCCCCCCTCGTCCCCTCCGACCTATCGATCCCCCGGCTTCTCCTGCTGCTCCCACCTCCCTGCAGTGACTCCTGCAGGCTTCTCCCAGCTGTGTGTGCTCAGCAGCTGCTCAGGGGGCTGCTTCTGTTCACGATAATTCAAAGTGTTGTGATGGCTAAGGGTGAATGTGTTGTCTGTAATTCATTTTTTATTGTCATTATTATTTTTTTCTTTGCCCGGAGAGGTTGTGGGTCCCATCCCTGTGGATTCCATCCCATTGGGTTCCATCCCTGTGGATTCCATCCCTGTGGGTCCCATCCCTGTGGGTCCCATCCCTGTGGATTCCATCCCTGTGGGTCCCATCCCTGTGGGTCCCATCCCTGTGGATTCCATCCTTGTGGGTCCCATCCCTGTGGATTCCATCCCTGTGGGTCCCATCCCTGTGGGTCCCATCCCTGTGGATTCCATCCCTGTGAGTCCCATCCCTGTGGATTTCATCCCTTTGGGTTCCATCCCTGTGGGTCCCATCCCTGTGGGTCCCATCCCTGTGGATTCCATCCTTGTGGGTCCCATCCCTGTGGGTCCCATCCCTGTGGATTCCATCCCTGTGGGTTCCATCCCTGTGGGTCCCATCCCTGTGGTTTCCATCCCTGTGGATTCCATCCATGTGGATTCCATCCCTGTGGGTTCCATCCCTGTGCATTGAATCCCTGAGGGTTCCATCCCTTTGAATTCCATCCCTGTGGATTCCATCCCTCTGGATCCCATCCCTGTGAATTCCATCCCTGTGAATTCCATCCCTGTGGATTCCATCCCTGTGGGTCCCATCCGTGTGGATTCCATCCCTGTGGGTTCCATCCCTTTGGGTTCCATCCCTGGAAGTGTCCAGGCCAGGTTTGGAGCAAGCTGGGATAGTGGAAGCTGTCCCTGCCCGTGGGAGTGGGATGAGCTTTAAGGTCCCTTCCAACCCAGATAATTCCGGGATTCTCCAGTTCCATGATTTTTCACAGAAAGCGCCCTTTTCCCTGCCCTCTGCTGTGAAATTTTCCCTTTTTTCACCCTGATCCCATGCCCAGGTTCCGCTGTGGGTTTTTTTTTTCCTCCTCTTCCCCCACCTCCTCCCCCTGCTTGTTGGTTCTTTTTTGTAGCCTCGGAGGATTTCCTTCCTCCTCCAGGTCTTTCCCACCCCGTTCCGCAGGCGGGGAAAACGCCGTGGGGCAGCGGGGAGGAGCGCGCTCCGCTTCCTCCCGGGAAACATCAACAGACACAAACACTGAGGGGGGAAAAAAACCCAACAAAAACAACCCAAAAACTCCTCCCAGAGCCCAGCAGAGCCCCACGAGGCAGGTGGTCAGAGAAAATAATTAGAATAATGGGCAGGATAAATCAAGGACTCAGCGGGAATAATGGAATTGTTACCGGAGCAGACACCTCATCCTGCGGAACGCGATAAACGCTCGGCTCCGCCGCTGCCCCGGGAGAGGGATGAGGTGGCTCTGGGAGCAGGGGGGGGGAAATGCTTGGGAGGGTTCATGAATCACATTTGCCGAGCAGAACTTTGGATTGGAGCAAAAAAAAATACAAGAAAAAGCCCAAAACTTTGTGAGGCTGGAGAATTCCCCGGGGTGCCGGTGTTAATTCCTCGCTCCGTGGCGGTAGGAGAATCCCAGCTTTGGCTGCTCCGGGGTGGATATTCCTAATAATGCCTGAGAATATGTCTGTATCTGTTATTTATCATATATATTTATACATGATGAATAACAGATTTATTAATGGAGAGAGAATATTGCTGTGTCCGCCTTGGTTTTGTTTTTATGGGTTTTGCTCGAGCGTGGTTTATTGGTGCTCTCCCTCCTGGCTCCGAGCCCACCTCAAACAGACCCCTCAGAGGTGAAATAAATCTGGGAAAAAGGAATAACAGGGAAGGGAGGCAGGAGATTGGGAGTTGGAAGTGTTAGGGGAGCTGCGGTGGCTCTGGAGGGATCTGTTGGATTCTCCCCAGAACCATCAGGTGGGCCCTCAGTTGACAAAAAGTTCTTTATTTCCCCTTAAGGAGATCCTGTGTCTCCATCTAAAATCTCACATAAATAAAATTATGAGGGCAAAACCAGAGGCAGGGCCATTTCACGGGGACAAGTACTCAGCTAAGGAGATTTTTTGATCCCCATCTGCAGAGCTGCTCCCATGTTCTTTAAATAAAACACAATCGCTGAATGAGTTCAGCCTGAAAATTCCTTCTCTTAGTCATGTGTCAAGATGGAATTTTTTTTTATTATTTTTTTTTTCTGGAGGAATTGCAAAATAAGCAATTTCCCAGAAATGAGCTAATTTTAGTGGCAGGCCTGATGCATCTGGGATCCAAGTGATGCAGAGACCTCCCTGGGTGTGCGGAACGTGAGAGGGGAAAATGAGGGTGAAATGATCTGAGAGGCAAATGAGGGAGGAATAATCTGAGGGAGAAATAAGGGTGGAATACTCTGAGGGCGAAACGATCTGAGAGGAAAATGAGGGTGGAATAATCTGAGGGAGAAATGAGGGTGGAATAATCTGAGGGTGGAATAATCTGAGGGAAAAAGAGGGTGAAGTAGTCTGAGGGGAAAAAAATCTGAGGGAAAATGAACGTGAAATAATTTGAGGAGAAAAATTAGGGTAGAATAATCTGAGGGGAAAATGAGGGTGAAATAATCTGAGAGGAAAATGAGGTTGGAATAATCTGAGAGGAAAGTGAGGGTGGAATAATTTTAGAGGAAAATGAGGGTTAAATAATCTGAGGGAAAATGAGGGTGAAGTAATCTGAGGGTGAAATGATCTGAGAGGAAAATGAGGGTGAAGTAATCTGAGGGAAAATGAGGGTGGAATAATCTGAGGGGGAAAATGAGGGTGAAATAATCTGAGAGGAAAATGAGGGTGAAATAATCTGAGAGAAAATGAGGGTGAAATGATTTTAGGAGAAAATGAGGGTAGAATAATCTGAGGGGAAAAATTAGGATGAAATTACCTGAGGGGAAAAATGAGTGTGCCATAATCTGAGGTTGAAATGATCTGAGGGAAAATGAGGATGAAATTATTTTAGGGGAAAATGAGGATGAAATAATCTGAGAGGAAAATGAGGGTGAAATAATCTGAGGGGGAAATAATCTGAGCGAAAATGAGCGTGAAATAATTTGAGGGGGAAAATGAGGTTGAAATGATCTGAGGGAAAAATGAGAGTGAAATAATTTGAGAGGAAAATGAGCATGAAATGATTTTAGGGGGAAATGGGGGTGGAATAATCTGAGGGGGAAATAATCTGAGGGGAAAATAATATGAAGGGAAAATAAGGGTGAAATAATCTGAGGGAAAAATGAGAGTGAAATGATCTGAGGGGAAAAATGAGGATGAAATAATCTGAGGGTGAAATAATTCTAGGGGAAAATGAGGGTGGAATAATCTGAGGGGGAAGATGAGGGTGAAATAATCTGAGGGAAAAATAAGGGTGATATAATCTGAAGGTGAAATAATATGAGGGAAAATAAGGGGGAAATTATCTCAGGGGAAAAATGAGGATGAAGTGATCTGAGGGTGAAAAAGAGAATGAATGATTTGAGCGAAAAATGAAGATTGAATAGTCTGAGAGAAAATGAGGGTGAAATAATCCAAAGGGAAGTTGAGGGAGCAATAATCTGAGGGGGAAAAATGAGAGTGAAATAATCTGAGGGGAAATTGAGGGTGAAATAATCTGAGGAGAAAATGGGGCTGGAATGATCTGAGTGTCCTTTCTTTTGACAAAGTGGGTGAGGTTACCTCAAAACTTCAAATATTTCCAGCTGTAAATAAGGCCTCGTTTTTCCTGAGGGCTCTGCTTCTTCTCAAGGAGATGAAATTCATAATGAAACTAAAATATTGCACCTCTATCAGGAGCTTTTAATAACTGTAATAAAAGGCAGTTAAAGTGCTGATCTGCATTGATTTTTTGCTCCTCTGGGAAGACAGTTCCCTGTGTTTTTAAATATAGCTCCGGAGTGTTTAGTGGGCTAAATGATTTTCCTTTCAGTTCCTTCTAAACATCTCGCTGAAAAGCTGCGATTTGCAGGTGGTTTTATGTCTGAAAATTTTCCTTTTTTTTTTTTTTTTGATGGGCTCCATGAGAGGGTGTTTAATGTGTTTAAGGGTCCTGCAGTTCCTCAGGCTTCTCCTGGAATCTCAGGGAAATATTCCTGCTCCAAAAGCTGCCTGGATTCAGAAACAATTACGGCTCCGTGAACTGTGACCGGAGCCGGGGTAATTTTTATGTTAATGAGGGTGGTGGTAGTAAGGACCTGGCTATTTCTGGAAGCTCTTTTCACACCCAATTGCTCTCATATTCCTGTGGATAAAACACCCACAGAAGGCCTCAGTCTGTGCCCACTTCTGCAGAATTGTGGGCTCAGAGGCTTTCAGGGTCGAGTTTAAATCAGCAAGGGTCAAGGATGGGGTTTTGGTAACAGAGAGAGCTTTTTACATTGCACAGAAGCAGAAAAAAAATTGGGATATTGTGGGGGGAACAGGCTGGGAGAGCTGGGAATGTCCAGCTGGAGACGGGAAGAGTCCAGGGAATCCTTGGAGCAGCTTCCAGAGCCTGAAGGGGCTCCAGGAGAGCTGGAATTTGGGAAAGGGCTGGAATGCCAGGACCCAGGGGATGGCTTCAGATGGGAAGAGGGGAAATTTGGGTGGGATATTGAGGAGGAATTCTTCCCCGTGAGGGATTGGGTAGGAATTCCCAGAGAAGCTGTGGCTGCCCTTGGATCCCTGGCAGTGTCCAAGGCCAGGCTGGAGCAACCTGGACAAGGGGTTGGAACCATTCCAAACCATTCCAAACCATTCCAGAAACTCCACGGCTGTGCAGGAAAAGCTGCCTTCATTCTGCTCTGGGATCGCTGCCTTTGTCCCTCAAAAATCAGGATTTTTTTTTCCCCTCACACCAATTTTCCTGCAGCGCCCAGGGCTGTGATAATGCCAATCACTGCCTGCCAGCAGCCTCCCATTCACAAAAAGCTCCTGCTCAGTCAGAAGGAGCAGCTTTGACCCTTTTTCCACCTGAACCGAGCGATGATTTCTGCCTTTTGCAGCCCCCAGACCCCGTGGGCTGCTCAGGTTCATTCAGCCACTCTCTGGCTGTGAACATTTCCTGTTCTGGGGCTTTTTTACACCAGAAAGAGCCAGAATTTTAATTTTTTTTTTTTTTTTTTTTTTTTTTTACCATTCAGAAATTGTTCTCTAGATTTTTATTTTTTTTTCACTGAGGCCCCTTGCTGCTGAAGTCAATCATGAACATATGGCTGGGAACAGGCAGGCAAAAATAAAGGAATAAAGGGATAGAGAGTGCAGATTCCCCAGGCATTTAGTCAAAGAGAGCATCACTCAGTAAAATGCGTCTTTCAGTGCAGATCACCATCAGCTACAAAGGGCCAAATTGCATTTTTGAGGGCTCGATCATTGGTTTTGTGTGGGTTTGTATTTTTTTTTTTTTTAATTAACAAAAAGCAGGATGGTTTTGCTGTGAGCATTTGTGGGGGCTGAGTGAGGTGGGGGGCAGAGCACGAGGTTGTTCTGATCCTCCTGGTGAAGGAGAATCGTTACCAAAACCGGGATTGAGTTGCTGGGCTCGCTGGGTTTTTTTTGGGAGAGGAGACTTTTGAGGGATCGGTGTTCGAGACGATGAAAAATGATGAGAAATGATGAGAAATTATGAAAAATGCTTTATTTCCTATGCTGAGCCTGAGGGGAACGCTGACCCTCCCAAAAAAAAAAAAAAAAGAAGGGAAAACTAGGAGTCGTGCGCTGAGGAAAAAGCGAAGGTGGAACTCGGAGAGCAGATTGATGGAGGAATTCTCCCGGGTTTTTTCCGGAATGGATGGAGGCTGGCTGTGGGAGCACCTGCACCGCCGGGCAGATGGGGCTGCTCGGGGCGCTGAGCACAATCTGGAGAGATCTGTCTGGGCCTCCAAGGTCAGCCTGCTCCTGCTCCAGGAGCTTTTTCCAAGCGTTCCGTGTCTCTCCTGCTCGTCGGGTTTGTGATCCCGATGGTGGACTCACGTTGTCCACCAATGGTGAAGGTGAAATAATCTGAGGGGAAACGAGGGGGAAATTATCTCAGGGGGAAGATGAGGATGAAATAATATGAGGGGAAAATGAGGGTGAAATAATCTGGGGAAAAATGAGGATAAAATAATCTGAGGGGGAAATGAGGATGAAATTATTTTAAGGGAAAATGAGGGTGGAATAATCTGAGAGGAAAATGAGGGTGAAGTAATCTGAGGGGAAAATAATCTGAGGGAAAATGAGCGTGAAATAATTTGCGAGGAAAATGATCATGAAATGATTTTAGGGGAAAATGAGGGTAGAATAATCTGAGGGGAAAATGAGGGTTTTTGGAGAGAAGAACTCCCCAGCAGTGCTGGCCACTGTGGATCCCGAAATTCCAGGAGGGAATGGGCTGGGGTGGGAGGCAGGAGCGTCTCTCCTCGCCGTTTCCTGGTCTGTGAGGAGATTCCTGGGTTTAATGTGGAAAATGTTCCTGCTGGGGCCTAAGCTGGCGAGGATTCACCTTGGTGAGGATTCACTTGGAAAAGCTCCCTTGGACCTGAGGGTTTGAGGATTTTCAGGCTGCTGGGGAGGGGAGGAGATGGAGAAACCTCCTGCAGCTCCAAGGTTTTCTTACCTGGCACTCAAAACCTGGGAAGTTCCAGGACAGTCTGAGGTGTTTTTAGGTGTTGGTGACCCTCAGAGAGCTGAGCCTCTTCCATCACTTTTCCCTTGGCTTGGTGACATAACGGGAAATTTGGCAGCTTGGACCTGCCAGGACCTGAAAGGGTTTTTCTGTGTGGCTGTGGGTGGTCAGGAAAGCTGCAGCAGTTCCCTGGAGTATTGTCCTTCCTCCCTCGGTCAGGGAATATTTCACAGGAGATGGAAATTTTCGGATCCTTAGGAGTTTCCCTCCTCGGTCACATCCGTGGGAGGTTTTGCCGTGAGCACAGATATCAAGAGGAAGCAGTTTGGGATTGTTCAGGTTGGAAAAGCCCCTGGAGATCATTGAATCCAACCATTCCCAGCACTGCCAAGGCCACCACGGATCCATGGATTTAAATCCCTCGGGGGACAGGGACTCCACCACGGATCCGTGAGCCCTTGAATCCACGTGGATTTAAATCCCTCCGGGGGTGGGGAGTCCACCACAGATCCATGTTCCCGCAAATCCACATGGATTTAAATCCCTCAGGGGATGGAGACTCCACCACGGATCCATGAGCCCCCAAATTCATACGGATTTTCAGTCCCTCCAGGGATGGGGACTCCACCACTCAATCCACATGGATTTAAATCCCTTCGGGGATGGGGAGTCCACCATAGATCCATATCCCCCCAAATCCACGTGGATTTAAATCCCTCCAGGGATGGGGACTCCACCACGGATCCACATCCCCTGAAATCCACATGGATTTAAGTCCCTCCAGGGATGGGAAGTCCACCATGGATCCATGAGCCCCTGAATCCACATGGATTTTAATCCCTCTGGGGATGGGGACTCCACCACTAAATCCACATGGATTTTAATCCCTTCAGGGCTGGGGACTCCACCACTGCCCAGGGCTGGAAAAGCCTTTCCAAGCAGGAATTATTCCCAATATCCAACCTGAACCTCCTCGTGTGTTTGAGGCTTTTTCCCCTCTTGAATCGCGCTCCTTGGGATTGTTGGAAAAGAGACATTGGAATGGACAGGGAGCGTCGCTCTTGGAGGATGGAAATAAAGATAAAGCGGTACAAAATCAACTTCCCACCTCCGTAAAAACCTGCCGGATAAATTCCCTGCCTTCTGTTCTGAAAACACCGGGTCTGAGGTCAAACATCCTTGAAAGATCCCGGGCAGATGAGCGACTTTTAAAAAAAAAAAAAAATGCCCATTTTCATCCTGCCAGGTGCTGCCAGCGCTGCTCCAGGCCGTGGGTGTTCCCGGGCTGCTCCAAAGGCACGGCAAAGGCACCCTGGAATCCGCAATTCCCGGTCACTGGGCCATTGTCTGAATGCAGATCCTATCGCTGGGGTTTTAATTAGCCCGGCATTGACGGGAGGAGAGAGGAGGGGGAGGAAATGCAAATCGGGGGAGGGAAAATGGAGCCGAGATTTTTTTTTTTTTTTTTTTTTTTTTTTCGGGAGGAGGCACGAGCTGCTGTTAATGCACGTAATTAAAGCGCTAAGTGATTGTTCCTTCCCCGCGGAGCTGGAAGTGTCACTCAAGGCAGGAGCTTTCAAGTGCCACCGGCATTCAGGGCTATAAATAATCCAGCTGATGGAGATAAGGGATGGAGTATGGAGAGCTCAGATAATGCTCGTCTTATTCAGAATTTGAATTTAATCATCTCCTCTTTCACGCGGGGGGCTGCGGCGAGGGAGGCGATTCTGGGGGCACGGTCCCGTCTCTCACGGCAAATGGTCATTCAGAAATGGGTTTTGGTGACCTTTACTCCGAACAAATCCCGACGTTTTAGTAAATTGCTTTCAAAAATTGCTGCTTTTATCCCCCCCACCCCGAGCCGGTATCTCCTCCAGCAGTTGGACACCTGGAGAGCGAGGAGATTAAAGGTGGCAAGCGAATCTTGGGGTTGTGAAATGTTCAAGTGGAATCCCGTGAAATCACCTTGTTTTTCTCTCCTTTCTGGAGAGCTGCGGTGTTTTTGGGGCGTTTCTGAGGCAGGTTTCTCACGCCTTGCGTGCCGAGCGCGGTCGGGAAAATCCGATTAAAACCTCCAGGTGGAATCTTTGAATGTTGGCTGAAGTTCGGGATGGGGCCGTGGGGATCCCAAATCCTCTTTGTGTCTTTCCCGTGGGTCACTCAGGGGTTTTCTGATTTAAAAGTTCTTTGCAAGAGCACAGGAATGCGAAAATACTGAAATTCGGGGCTTCACCTCCCAATTCCATCTCCTGTTACCTCCTTGGAATCAGAGGATCTTTTCCCACATCAAACCATTCCACGATTCCGGGATTCTGATCTAACAGAGGTTGACTTCTGGTTTCCCGTAATCCCAATTTTCCTGGACAACAATTGCAATGTCACGGAAAGCTTTTGGTGGGAGTTGAAAAAAAATTATTATTTACTGTGCAGAAATCCTCAGGATTTCTCTAATATCCCATAAATTGAGGAACATTACGGGAAATGTTACTTGAAGGTTCCATATGAACCTCCAGGTTTGAGTTTCAGCTGATCTGAGCTGACCTTTTCTTACTTTAATTAAATTTAAATTTAAATTTAAATTTAAATTTAATTTAAATTTAAATTTAAATTTAAATTTATATTTTTGCTTTCATTAAATGGCTGCAATAATCTCTCATGTCCTGCCCATTTGGCCACACCCCCAAATTTAAATTTTCCTTCAGCACCCATCTTAATTATCCACCTTCATCTTAATTTTCCAAAACCTGTTAAACGCCTCGAGGGGAGAAAACTTCAAGGAGGATTGGTTTAGCAGCTTTCAAGTTGGTGGTGCTTCCGTTTGGAATATTCTGTGTCCTCCGGGCGTTCAGAAATTCGGGATCTGCCCTCCCTGGGTCATCCTTCACCTCTCCCTCGGGGAGCAGACGTGGATTAGCCCTGACTCAGCCTGGAGCTGATGGAAAACCTCCGGAGCTGCTATGGATGGTGGCCTCTGGAACAAATATTTTCGGGATTCAATTTGTCTTGGCAGGAAACGGCTCGGAAGGGTTTTTATCAGCCCGAGACACCTTTTAAGGTATCTAATTAAAAAAAAAAACCCACACACAACCCACAACACACGAAAAGGCTACAATTCCCCCTAAAGCTTGGCACGTGTTGGCATTTTCTACTTCCTTTGTTTCGGGAGAAACTTAATCAAAAGCTGTTTGTGAACGGGGAAAGGTTAAGCCTTTAAATATTGGGATTTACAGGGGAAAAGGGGCGGGGGAAGAAGGGCGCCCGCCGCCGCCGCCGCTCCCTTATCTCGTTTGAAATTAATTACTCGGGGAATCAGCTCCGGAGTGTTTTGAGGAATTAACAGGGAGATCTGTGGATTTGTGAAAGGCCAGTGGGGAGCAGAATTATCCGCTGGGTTCGTGCTCTGACGTCAGAGGCGCGGAGGGGCCGAAGGGACGGAATTCGGGGTGGGGTGAGCAACCTCCGGCGGTGACCTTGGCTTCGCTGGCTGCCTGGGGAACAAAAAAAAAAATGGGAATGTTGGTGAATCATTCCCACTTCTGCGTTGGGGATGACGAGGAACATTAACCCAGGCCCTGCCTGGAGTGGTTTATTCACCCCGTCCTCACCGGAACGCCGGCCCTGCCTCGGTGCCGCCCGCACTCGTCTCCTCGTTCCTTCCCCACGTTTTCCATTGACCTCCCACAAAAGGTGGAATTCAGCCCGTCTTGGGTTGGCTGAGGACAGCCAGGGTCATTTTCCTGGCTCCTGCTCTAGAAGGGAGTTGGGTTTTTCTTCTCTCTTTCCATCTGGAGCATCAGGGGTTCGCTCCGAAATTGAATCCATCCATAAATCCAACAGAAGCCTTGGAGCTGCCCCTGGATCCCTGGAAGTGCCCGAGGTTGGAAGGGGCTTGGAGCAGCCAGGGAGGGTGTTGGGGTTGGAATGGGATGAGCTTTGAGATCCCTTCCCACCCAAACCGCTCTGATTCCACGTCTTTGTCCTTGCTCCAGGCCTTGTTTTATCTCCCAGATAACACCGACTCCAGGTTGTGTCTGAGCGGCTCTGGAGGCTGAGCTGCCTGGAAAACGATTTTCCAGGTTCTGTTTTCCACCTCTGTTTCCCTGGAACTCCACAGGAGCGTGGGCGCTCCAGGCTGGATCCAGCCCTGGCTTAGGCGGGGAATCAGCTGGAAAAAAGCCTGGATTATTGTGATCCCTGACCTTCTTCCCACCCTGGAACAGAATCTGGTGTGCCTTGGAGCTGAGCTTATCCATTTTGGGGGTTTTATCCTGGAGAAGTTTGGGGTTGGGAAGCACAGGGAGCCAGCAGAGCTGCTGGGAGAGCTGGGAATGTTCAGCTGGAGAAAGGAAGGATCCAGGGAGACCTTGGAGCCCCTTCCCGAGGCTAAAGGGGCTCTAGGAGAGCTGGAGAGGGACTTGGGACAAGGGATGGAGGGACAAACACAGGGAATGGCTTCCCAGTGGGAAAAGGGAGCTTGGGATGGGATCTTGGGAAGGAATTCCCAGCTGGGAGGGTGGGAAGGGGGCTGGGCTGGAATTCCCAGAGAACCCCTGGATCCCTGTGAGTGTCCCAGGAAAGGTCGGAGCACCCTGGGAATCGTGGGAGGTGTTGGGGTTGGAATGGGCTGGGATTGAAGGTCCCTTCCCACCCAAAGCATTCCATGATTCCACGATTCCATGATTCCACGATTCCATGTGCGTGAAGCTCTCCAACAAAGCCCTGGGGCAGCAGCTGCTGGAGCCACAGCAGCCAGGAGCTCTCCTTATCCAGCTGGGAATTCCTGTTCCTGAGGGAACACCCCGCTGGAGAGGGATAAATAAAACACCCGGGAATAAATCCAGGCTCCACCCCAGGATCAGACCTGGTGTAACGAGGCCGGGTCGCCACTTAAATCAATTTAATCCTTGCTGGGCTCAGGGTGCCTTGCCTGGCTCCTGATTTTTACTTCTCCTTCTTTGGAATTTTATTTTAATCGTTATTCCTGAAATTTTAATCTGGGGAAAACCCAGCCTGGGTGCTCCGTGTGGGATTCAGGCAGGAAAATCAGAGCCCCAGTTTGTCCTCCCGTTCTCTGGGCTCAGAGTGGAGAACAACACAGGAAAACAGAACAAATCTGGGCTTTTTAAAGTTCTGTTCTATTAAGGTAGAAAAACAGAATTTATTCCATCTCCTCTTTTCCCAACATTTGCGTTCCTTGGGTTTCTTGTGGAGCAGCTGATTGGGAACTCCCAGGGAAATTCTGGGATCTGGCTCTGGGCTCTGCCCCGTTCCGGGGAAAAGATTTTATTTCCTCATTTTTCCAACTCCCCGCCATCAGAGCGAGAGGAAAAAATCCATAAAAACACCAGGAAAAAAAGAAAAAAATCTGTTTTTCTCCAACGCTGTGTCCCAGACACGTTGATTGATCTGGGAAGGCGTCCTGGCGAGGTGGAAGATGGGCACACTCATCTCCATCGCTCTGATTCCGAGTGGAGTCTGGGACAATAAATGAATGGCACAATATCCATCGAATTCACGCTGGAAAACGTAAGGAGAGCGCAGGTTTGCCTCCTTCTGGTGCTGCCTGGGGTTTTTGGGGTTTTTGGGGTTTTTGGTTTTTCTTCCCATGGCCTCCTCTTCAAACCTAGAGGAGACTTCTCATTTCCAAAAATGCCCTAAACCCATGAATACTCACAGCTCACCCTAAACCAGGAATTCTCAGGAATTCTCGTATGTCCAACTCCAAAACCCCTCTGGAAACGAGTCCAGCTGCAGCTCCCATCCCCAGGAAACCTTTGCTTTGCCCTTTTTTTGGACTTCTTTTGGCTCTTTTTTGATCTGTCTCTTCTTTTACCCCCCCTCCCTTCTTTTCCCAGGAGTTCTTTGAGAACCCGGCGTTCCGCCCCGACGGGATGAAGCTCTACCCGACGCTGGTGATCCGCGGCACCGGGCTCTACGAGCTCTGGAAAACCGGGAGGTACCGGAGTTACCCCCCCAGCACCCTGGTGGATCTGGTGGCCCGGATCCTGGCCCTGGTGCCGCCGTGGACGCGCGTCTACCGCGTCCAGAGGTAATTCCCTGCTGGAATTGTCTCCTCGCTGCTCGGGGGAGGTGTCCCGGCTTTAATTCTTTAATTACAGCCCAGTCTGACCCAGCCCTTCGTTATCTCCCAGCCCTGATCATTAATTAAGCAAAGATCTTAAAGCTGCTCCCTCACCCTTCAGGTGGGATGATGAGCCGGAGAGACGGGAAATGCCCGGAAATTTCCGGAGGCGCCGCTTCTGCCGCCGGCTGGGGGCAGCACCCAGGGCTGGGATGATCCTGAGGGATAATGGGAGAGATCCCGTGAGGGATAATTAGTTGGGTGGATCCCATGGTGGATAATTAATTGGGTGGATCCCATGATGGATAACAGGATGGGTAATTGGATGGGTCCCATGATGGATAATTAGGATGGATGGCATGATGGATAATTAATTGGATTCATCCCGTGATGGATGATTGGATGGATCCCATGATGGATAATTGATTGGATGGATCCCATGATGGATAATTAATTGGATACATCCCGTGATGGATGATTGGATGGATCCCATGGTGGATAATTAATTGGATGGATCCCATGATGGATAATTGGGATGGATGGCATGATGGATAATTAATTGGATACATCCCGTGATGGATGATTGGATGGATCCCATGATGGATAATTAATTGGATACATCCCGTGATGGATGATTGGATGGATCGCATGGTGGATAATTAATTGGATGGACCCCATGATGGATCCTGTGCTGGATAATGGCATGGATCCTGTGATGGGTAATTGAATGGGTCCCATAATGGATAATTGGGATGGATGGCATGATGGATAATTAATTGGATCCATCCCGTGATGAATAATGGGATGGATCCTGTGACGGATATTTGGATGGATTCAGTGATGGATAATTAAGTGGATGGATAATGGGATGGATAATGGGCTGGATCCCATGATGGATAATTAATTGGGTGAATCCCGTGATGGATAATTCATTGGATGGATTAAATGATGGATAATGGGATGGATCCCATGATGGATAATTAGGATGGATGGCATGATGGATAATTAATTGGATTCATCCTGTGATGGATGATTGGATGGATCCCATGATGGATAATTAATTGGATGGACCCCATGATGGATCCTGTGCTGGATAATGGCATGGATCCTGTGATGGGTAATTGAATGGGTCCCATAATGGATAATTGGGATGGATAGCATGATGGGTAATTAATTGGATCCATCCCGTGATGGATAATGGGATGGATCCTGTGGTGGATAATTGGGTGGATCCCATGATGGATAATGGGATGGATCCTGTGATGGATAATTAATTGGGATGGATGCCATGATAGATAATTGGATGGATCCCAAGATGGATAATGGGATGAATTCAATGATGGATAATTAAGTGGATGGATTCAATGATGGGTAATGGGATGGATCCCATGATAGATAATTGGGTGAATTAATTAATGGGGTGAATGCCGTGATGGATAATTAATTGGATGGATTAAATGATGGATAATGGGATGGATCCTCTGATGGGTATTTAATTGGATGGATCCTGTGATGGATAATGGCATGGATCTCATGATGGATAATTAATTAGGTGGATCCCAAGATGAGTAATTGGATGGATCCCATGATGGATAATGGGATTGATCCCATGATGGATAATTGGGATGGATCCCATGGTGGATAATTAATTGGATGGATCTCATGATGGATAATGGGGTGGATTCAATGATGGAAAATGGGGTAGATCCTGTGATGTATAATTGGATGGCTCTGATGATGTATAATGGAATGGATCATCTGGTGGGTAATTAATTGGATGGATTCAATGATGGATAATGGGATGGATCCTCTGATGGATAATTGGGATGGATTCAATGATGGATAATGGGATGGATCCTGTGATGGATAATGGGATGGATCCTGTGATGGATAATTAATTGGATGGATCCTGTGATGGATAATTAATTGGATGGGTCCCATGATGGATAATGGGATGGATCCCATGAAGGATAATTAATTGGATGGATTCAGTGATGGATAATTAATTGGGATGGATGCCATGATAGATAATTGGATAGATCTCATGATGGATAATGGGGTGGATCCTGTGATGTACAATGGGTGGATGCCGTGATGGATAATGGGATGGATTCAATCATGGATAATGGGGTGGATCCTCTGATGGATAATTGGGATGGATGCCAAGATGGATAATGGGATGAAGTCAGTGATGGATAATTAAGTGGATGGATTCAATCATGGGTAATGGGATGGATCCTCTGATGGGTAATTAATTGGATGGATCCTGGTGCTGATTTGCCTCCATCCAGTTGTGATATTCCCCTTCTCCTGCTGCCTGGAACTTTTTCATGGAAATCTGGGATTTTTACCCCTCCAGTGCAAAGTCCTGGAATTCTTGCTTTTTGCACTAAATTGCTTTTGGTAACATTATGCGAGTTGGGAGCAGAACAATGGACAAAGCCAAGATTCCCAAATCATGGAATCGTGGATATCCCAATATCCCATCCTAAATCATCCATGGGCTGCTCCCAGCACAGATCTGGGGAGGGGCTTTGAACTGAGAGTGGGTTTAGACTAAAAATCGGGATTATACTGGGAAATCCCAATTATATTGGGAAAAATGGAAAATGTTCAGATTAAATATTGGGAAGGCATTCTTCCCTGGAAGGGTGCGGAGGGGTTGGGCCAGAATTCCCAGGGAAACTGAGGCTGTTCCATCTGTGGGATTGTCCAAGGAAAAGTTGGGAGGGTTTGGAGCACCCCGGGATTGTGGGAGGTGTCGGGGTTGGAATGGGATGGGATTTCAGGTCCCTTCCCACCCAAACCACCCAGAATTCCACAATCCCAAGCTCTGAGAGCCACTCTATATGATCCTTGTTCCCTGGGACTGGATTTTGAGGAAAATCCCCGTGTTTGTGCCCATCCCAAACCCAAAATAATCAGTTCATTGAGTGGCAGAGGCACCACTGATAAAACACCAAAAAAACCACCTCTCCCTGCTCCAGGAAATCCGGGGAAATGGGGTGGAAAACAGGGAATCACCATCCCTGGAGTT
Source organism: Phylloscopus whistleri (assembly GCA_017589585.1). Classification (NCBI taxonomy): domain Eukaryota; kingdom Metazoa; phylum Chordata; class Aves; order Passeriformes; family Phylloscopidae; genus Phylloscopus; species Phylloscopus whistleri. The sequence goes on from JADMLD010000843.1 coordinate 75,933, forward strand.
GTTTAACATTCTCTGTGTGTGTGGATCCCTTGAGGCCGGGATTTAACGCCCGGTGTTGATGATCCAAAGGTCTTTTCCAACCTTGATAATTCCATGATTCTGTGAAATTGGGGTTTTTATAAAAAATAATCGGAGGAGAAGGCCTCTCCCAGGCTGATCCCTAATCCTGCATTTATCCCGAATATTTGGGATCTTCCTGTGTGGAAACGACAGGAGGAGAGCGTCACTCACCTCCGGAGGTTTTATTTTTCCTTGGATTTCGGTGTTTTTAAGGATTTTCCTCTCACTCTGCTGTTGGGGAGGTAGAAAAAAAAGAGGGAAAAAAAAAATCTTTTCCTCGGAACGGGGCAGAGCCCAGAGCCAGATCCCAGAAAATTTCCCTGGGAGAGTTCCCAGTCAGCTGCTCCACAAGAAACCCAAGGAATGCAAATGTTGGGAAAACAGGAGATGGAATAAACCCGGCTGGCTCGTTCACTTTGACAGGGTCAGCATTCCACCCCCTGCATCCTGAATTTATTCAGCATTTAAATGAGTTGGAAAACCCATTCCTTGCCTTTTTTCTTCCCTCAAAATCTGCTTTTCCCTATTTTACTTTTCCTTCGCTCCCCAGCCGGCGGATGAGCGGCTCCGGGTTGTAATCCACCTCGAATTCGCGGGATTTCCGTTCAGATTCCCTGGATTTGGCTAAAAACCCGGGGCAGGAGCGCGTCAGGGTTATTTTATCTTCTGTTCCTGGAGGGAAAATCCACCCAGGCTGGCGTTTTTGGAGCTGTTCCATAACTGTTATTCCCTGGATTATCCCTGTGGATCCGAGTGTCCGCTCGTTTTTCCCCAAAATTGCCGCTCTTCGGAGGGAATTTTGTAGCCTCTGCAGGGTCTTTATTTCCTCAGAGGGAATCCCTGGATCAAGGCCCCGGTTAAGGAATTTTCCTTGGGAGTTCTGGGCAAGACAACGAGGAGTTATCTCCAGATCCTGTGGATTTATAGAAAAAATAAAAAAAATAAATCCTTGTGTCCTTTTTCTGGGGAAAGCTTGGAGGGGCAGGACACAGGGAATGGATTCCCAGAGAGGTGGATGGGATTTTGAGAGGGGATTCCTGGCTGGGAATCCCAAATCCCTGGAGTTGTCCCAGGAGAGGTTGGATGGGGCTTGGAGCAGCCTGGGATTGTGGAAGGTGTTGGGGTTGGGATGGGGTTTAAGGTCCTTCCCAGCCCTTTATTTTTGTTCTGCAAAGCAAAATAAAATTCCAGTTTTTCCCCCCCTTTCCCAGTGTCCAGACAAGGATCAGGTTTAGGATCCTTTAGGATTCCTTCGTTTTTTACCCAGCTCCTGCCAAACCCTGGAATTGTTCATGGGAGGGAAGGAAAATCCACCAGGACCTGAGCAGATCCAGAAAACTCCGAAATGCTGGAGGGAGGGGCTTGGAAAACCAGCATGGATTAATTAATTAATTAATTCATTAATTAATTACAGCCTCAATTCCCTGAGCATTTTGACAGGATTTGGGGATATTCAGCTGAGGAAAAGGAGAAAAAAACCCACATTTTTTAGGATTGTTAAAGATTTAAATTCAAGTTTTTTAACTCAAATTAAGTTTGAGTTCATCTTTTTTGTTTTTCTGCTGCTTTTCCCTTCATTTTTTTTCCTTTCTTTCAGTTGTGTTTTATTTCCAATTCAACCAAAAGCCCCGAAACCAAAGGGAATTCAGCAAATTTGGGGATTCGGCGGATTTGGGGTTCAGCTGTTTGGGATTTGGGGCCCGATGATGCTTTTTGGTGAATTCCCTGCTAATTCAGCCTTTTAAAATTTTGGGTTTTCCCCTTTTTTTGCAGGGATATCCCGATGCCTCTGGTCAGCTCCGGGGTGGAGCACGGGAACCTGAGGGAGCTCGCCCTGGCCAGGATGAAGGACCTTGGGACGCAGGTAAATCATTCCTAAAAATAATTAATAATGATAACAATTTAAAACATTTCATTAAACATTTTAATAAATTATTTATGTCCCTTTATTATAAACCATCGTAAAATACTTAAAAATTATTTCTAAAAATAATCTGTAAATCGTGAAAAATAACTCAGAGTAATTTAAACCATTTTATAAAGCATTTTCGTAAATAATTTATATTCCTTTATAATAAAACATCATGAAATGCTTAATAATGATTTTAAAAAATAACAAATAACAGAAGGGAACCTCTCGCTGGTTGTGTTGAGGGAGAGCTGATGGCTCCACCCAAATCAGGAGATGGAGTCACAAAAAACCCACAGATTTGGCTTAAAAGGCTTAAAAAAAAAAACAAAAACAAAAGAACCAGATTTGGCTTAAAAGGCTTTAAAAAAACACCCAAAAACCAAATTAACAATTAAAAAGCACCTTGCTGAGAAGCTGCTTTTGTTTGGGTGAATTTCAGTTTCGCTCTTCCACCCCCTCTCCTGAATCCACTTGGAAAGTGGGCGGTGAAATCCCATTTTTCCCCATTTTTTTCCCCTGTTTTTTCCCATTTTTCCCCTGTTTTTTCCCATTTTTTCCATTTTTTGAGCAGAATTGGAGCCCTGAAATCAGAGGGAAAAGGAGGGAGAAAAAAAATTCCTGTTTAAATTTTCCTTCCTTTCTCTTTCCCACGCATTTACCTGAGGGAGCAATTGGAGAGAAACTCCCAAATCTGAATCTGGGATTCCAGGATCCGGGATTCTTGGGATCCATCCCGAGCGGGGTTTTATGGGATTTGGGGATGGAGAAGGGAAGGGAGACCCTTCCTGGAGCCTTAAATTCCAAGTGGAGCCCCTGGATCCCAAAATTCCTTCCCGGAGAGGAGTTGGGATGGGGCTGGATCCAGTCCCAGGCTGGGAGAGCTGAGAATGGAGGGAATTCCCTGGGAAAGGGGGAAATGGGATTTGGGAAAGAATTCCCAGCTGGGCTGGAATTCCCAGAGAATCCCTGGGAATATCCAAGGAAAGGCTGAACCAGCCTGGCACCATGGGAGGTGTTCACAGAATGGGATATTTGGAATTTCAGGAATGGTTTTCCATGAAAACCACAAAGAAGGTTGGTGGAATCCCAAACCTTTTTTATTCGAGGATTCAGATCTTCCCGATTTTCCACCTTCCCAATCCCAAAGTTCTTTTTTCCCCCCCGGATGTTTCCTTTCCCTCCGGGCCCTGCAGGGTTGGGAATTTTTCCTCAGGGATTGATTTTTTCTTCCCCACTTTTCCCTTCATCATTCCAACCTCTCCCCGAGCTGGATCAATTTTCCCTCTGGGAATCCATCCCAGGGTTTGGATTTTCTGGAATTTTCCGTGCTCAGAGCTCCTTCTCCTCCCATTCCCGATTTTTCCCCCCCCGCAGTGCCGCGACGTGAGGACGAGAGAGGTCGGAATTCAGGAAATCCACCACAAAGTGAGGCCATATCAGGTAAAAATTCCCATTTTTTTTAAAATTCCTGGATCAGTGTCCGATAAACCAAAAACTGCAGTGAGGTTTGGGGTGTTTGCACTTCCAGGAAATATCCTCCTTCCCTTTTTTTTTCCCTATTAAAATCCGGATTTGGGAAATGCAGGAACGCCCCATGTCTGTTGGGAATGAGAGTGGTGAATTCAGGGGGTTTTTGGGTGAATTTCCACGTTTTTTAGGCAAACTGAATTTATTTAAATGCGTGTTTGTAAGTGAATGTGTTCGTCTAGCACACGAAATTCCCAAAAAATCCTAAAATAATCCGGAAAAAGAGAGTTGGGCTCATGGGAGAGAAAGGAAAACCTGCACTGCTGGACTGAAGCATCCGGTTCAGGAGATTCCAGAATCCTGGAATGCTTTGGGTTGGAAGGGGTCATCCTGGGAATATCCACATCCTGGGAACATCCACAATCTGGGAATATCCACATCCTAGGAATATCCACATCCCGGAAATTTCCTCCTCCTGTTCCTTTGCTGAGGTTCTGGAAGGACCGAAACCATTCTGGATTTTGTCCTTTTTATTTCCAATAAATTTAATTCCAGCAGGAATTGTTTGGGTGCTGGGAAAAAGCTGGATCAGGGAGCCACTTCCAACCCAATTCCCAAACCGAGCTGGGGTCAGGAATTCCCAAAGTTCCTCCTGTTCCTGCTTTGGAATTCCGCCGATTCCTCGGGCTTGGAGGAGCTTGGTGCCAGAGTTTGGAGAATATTCCCGGAGTTCAGCAGCTGGGAGATTTCTCCAGTCGGAGATTCCAGGGAATTTTATTCCCTGGAATAAATGCTCCCCGTTTTTACAGAAATGCACAAAAATCCCCCCAAAATCCCCCTCTGGTTCTTCCCAGATTTCCTGCAAGCACCCGAGGCTGCCCAGACTCCCGGGAATCTCTTCCCGAGTTTCGGCAGCGCCGATCTGATTTAAATTGTAAATTTGGGGAGGGGCAGCAAACGGCTCATCCCGCTCATCCCGCTCATCCCGGGGCTTCTCCAAGCGGAAAATTCCCTTTGTTCGGGGTGAGTGACAGGCAAGGAGCAGAAATCCCGGGAAAACCGGAGCGTTTTCCATGGATGGATGTTCCTTGGGGCTTTCCAAAGGGAACAGCCACATCCCCCTGACCCCGGAGAGGGGATCCTGCCCAATTAACCGCCGCCCCTAATTGGGGATTCTGACCGAAATCCCGTTTTCCGGAGCCGATTCCAGGCGGTTTTCCCGTCGGGAGCGGAGGGAGGTGTTGGGAAGGCTGGGAAATGGAATTATTGCTGCCAGATTGCAGATTCCAGCTCCCAGAGGGGTCGGGGCCCGATTCCTGGGAAAGCAGCGGGGTTCTGTCGGGATCAGGAGCTGGGTTAAAGGTTTCGTCTCCAGCAGGGTTTTCCAGAGGTTTCTCCAGATGGTTTTCCACACTTTCCATGGGATTTCACCGGGAAAAGGGGGAACTGCTCGGGCCAGGGAGGATTTAGGGACGGAATTGTCCCTCAAGTGTCCCAAGTTCAGCTTGGATGGGGTTTGGAGCAGTCTGGGAGACTGGGAGCTGTCCAGGATGGGATGGGATTGGGATTGGGATGGGATTGAAGGTCCATGGATCCCAAACCGTTCTGGGATTCTGGAATCCAGGATGCTCAGGATCCATCCCCAGGGGTTTTTATGGAATTTGGGGATGGAAAAGGGAAGGGAGACCCTTCCTGGAGTCCTGAATTCCCAGGAAATTCCCAAAATTCCTTCCCGGAGGAGGAGTCCAGATAAGGATGGATCCAATCTCAGGCTGGGAGAGGTGGGGATGGAGGGAATTCCCATGGAAAAGGAAGCTTGGGAAGGAATTCCTGGCTGGGCTGAGCACCCTGGGATGGTGGGGTTGGAATGGGATGGGATTGAAGGTCCATGGATCCCGTCCCAAATCATTCCGGGATTCTGGGATCCAGGATGCTCAGGATCTATCCCCAGGGGTTTTTATGGAATTTGGGGATGGAAAAGGGAAGGGAGACCCTTCCTGGAGTCCCAAATTCCCAGTGAAGCCCCTGGATCCCGAAATTCCTTCCCAGAGAGGAGTCAGGATGGAGCTGGATCCAATCCCAGGCTGGGAATGGAGGGAATTCCCTGGGAAAGGGGAGCTTGGGGTGGGATCTTGGGAAAGAATTCCAGCTTGGCTGGAATTCCCAGAGAATCCCTGGATCCCTAGGAGTGTCCAGGGAAATGTTGGAGCACCCTGGGATGGCAGAAGGCGTCCCAGGAATGGGATTGAAGGTCCCTTCCCAGCCAAACCATTCCATGACTCTGTGCCAGAGGCCACCACGGGGGATCCCAGCAGTGGAATTCCCATCTGGAATTAGATTGGCTTTAGGGAAGCTCTTCCTCTCTGCTCTGAAGGATATTAAAGAATCCATGGAATCGGCTTCGCTCTCTCTGCACATTTCCCTTTTTTCCCTCCTTTTCCTCCTCCTCCGTCCCCTCCTGGATCAGGCGGAGCTGATCCGTCGGGATTACGTGGCCAATTCCAGATTCCCATCTGGAGCTAAACCGGATTTAGGGAATCCCTTCCCGTTTGCTCCGAGCCCCATTTACGGATCCACGGAATTGGCTCTGGCCTCACCTCTTCCTCCTTTCCCTGTGGATCAGGTGGAGCTGATCCGTCGGGATTACCGGCCAGTTCCAAATTCCCATCTGGATCTAAACCGGATTTAGGAAATCCCTTCCCATTTGCTCCAAGCCCCATTCATGGATCCATGGAATTTGCTCTGGTCTCAGCTCTTCCTTTTTTTCCCCTCTTTTCCCTGTGGATCAGGTGGAGCTGATCCATAGGGATTACCCGGCCAATACCAAATCTCCATTTGGAACTAAACCGGATTTAGGGAATCCCTTCCCGTTTGCTCCAAGCCCCATTCATGGATCCACAGCTCCGGTCTCACCTCTTCCTCCTTTCCCTGTGGATCAGGTGGAGCTGATCCTTCGGGATTACGTGGCCAATTCCAAATTCCCATCTGGAGCTAAACCAGCTTTGGGGAATCCCTTCCCGTTTGCTCTGAGCCCCATTTATGGATCCACGGAATCGGCTCCAATCTCACCTCTTCTTCCTTTCCCTGTGGCTCAGGTGGAGCTGATCCGCCGGGATTACGTGGCCAACGGGGGCTGGGAGACGTTCCTGTCCTACGAGGACCCGGAGCAGGACATCCTGGTGGGGCTGCTGCGCCTGCGGAGGAGCTCCCCGGAGTCGTTCCGGCCGGAGCTGCGGGGCGGCGTCTCCGTCGTGCGGGAATTGCACGTCTACGGCAGCGTGGTGCCCGTCAGCAGCCGGGATCCCTCCAAGTTCCAGCACCAGGTACCTCCGGACATTCCCGGATTTCCCAAAAAAAAAAAAAAATTTGGGAGTTTAGTTTAGTTTAATTCCTCTCAGCTGCTCTGAGCTGTGACAGAACCGGGATGGGATTTGAGCTCCTTTCTGCTGGGATTCTGTCTCTTCCATGTTTTCTTTCCCATTCCCTAAAAAAATTCCGTGAGGTTTTCAAAAATTCCTTTCCCGGATGCTCCTGCTTCGTTCCCAGCCCTCAGGGGCTGCTGTGGTAATTGGCCTTTGGACTTCCTTTGTTAATTAATTCCTGCTCGGGGGAGGAATTCCGCTCCCGGAATCTGCAGGAATTCCCTCTGGGAAGGGGGAGGTTGGGTTTCTTTCAAAGGGGCTTTGGGTGGAATGGGTTCTTCCTGCTGGAGCAGAATTCCCAGGAATCCGTGGCCGCCCCTGGATCCCTGGGAGTGTCCCAGGAAAGGTTGGAGCACCCTGGGATGGCGGGAGGCGTCGGGGTTGGAATGGGATGGGATTGAAGGTCCCTTCCCACCCAAACCAGTCTGGAATTACCACACCCAAATTCCTTTCCGTGGACACTCCCAGGGATCCAGAGATTCTCTGGGAATTCCAGCCCCTCCTGATCCTCCCAGGATCCCACCCCAAGCTCCCCTTTCCCAGGGAATTCCCTCCATTCCCAGGCTGGGATTGGATCCATCCCCATCCTGACTCCTTTCTGGGAAGGAATTCCAAGATCCAGGGGCTTCACTGGGAATTTGGGACTCCAGGAAGGGTCTCCCTTCCCTTTTCCATCCCTGAATTCCATAAAAACCCTTTGGGATGAACCCTGAGCGTCCTTGATCCCAGAATCCTGGAATGGTTTGGGATCCACGGACCTTCAATCCCATCCCATCCCAATCCCACCATCCCAGGCTGCTCCAACCTTTCCTTGGACATTCCCAGGGATTCTCTGGGAATTCCAGCCCAGCAGGGAACTCCTTCTCCATATCCTACCTGTCCCTGCCCTCCGGCACTGGGAATCTCCAGTTTGGAATTCCAGGATGATTTCCCATCAGGGGATTTAACCCCATCCCCTTCCTGGCCGTGGAGAACCAGTCGGATCCTGGGAGTTCCGGTGAAAAATTCCACAATGAGGGAAAAAATTCCCCGAGGAATTTATTGCTGATCTCGACCCCACAACATTCCCGACCGCAGGATCATTCCCGTGATCCCAGATCCCAAAAATCCGGATCTTTGGGAACCGACCTTTACATCCCGACCTTGCTGGTGGCTTCTGCCTTGACAGAATTTTCCCTTTTTTTTTGTGTTCCTGCCATTCCAGGGATTTGGAATGCTGCTGATGGAGGAGGCGGAGAGGATCGCCAGGGAGGAGCACGGGGCACGGAAAATCGCCGTCATTTCAGGTATTTTTGCTTTTATCCCTTGGATAAAGGATTTTTATTTTTAAGGATATTTTTATCTTAATCCGAAAACGACCCCGGCGCGTCCGGGAACGCTCCTCGGGTCGGGTCGGATGCATCCGGAGTTATCCCAGGGAAAGGAGCTGGGAGAAAAATCTGGAGACTTCTCCCATTTTTCCCAACCCTGGGGATGGAGAAGAGGCAGCTTTGGGTTGGAATTGATGGGATTTTGGGAGCTCAAGGAGGCTTCTCCAGGTGGGTGGAACCGTGGAGTGTCCGGGATCCAAGCGATCCCTGCGGGAGCCTTGGGAATGCGGCCGCTCCCCGGGGAGCTGTTCCGCCCTCTGGAATACAATAATTAAATATAAATTATATTATTGAGGAATTATATGATTATTAATACCTTATCCATTTATATATTTTATAATAAGTTATTAATTAATAATAGAATTATTAATTAATAATATACTTATTAATTAATAATATACTTACTAATAATGGGCAGAGGAATTCTTGTTGCCGTAGGAATTTTAGGGATTTAAGAGCAGAGCTCTGATCCAGAGGGTTTTTGGGGAAAAAAAATTTCCTCATTTTCTGCTGTCCCCACCAAAAAAACCCCCAAAAAACCAAAACAAAAACAAAAGAAAAAAACCCAAAACCAAACAAACAAAAAAAACACCAAAACCAACCAAACAAAAAAAAACACAAAAAACCCCACCAAAAAAAACCCCAAAAACCCCAAAAACCCCAAAAAACCCAAAAACAACGAAAAAAAAAAAAATCAACCCACACCAAACTATAAAAAAAACAAAACAAAAACACAAAAAACCCAAAAAGCAGAAATCCACAGCTTGTATCCGAGCTGCTGGGCAGCTCCCTGTGCGTTTCCAGCTCTGAAATCCCAGGATTTTCACGGATCATTGTTGAGGGTCGGAGTGAGCGTGGGGACAACGTGGTACAGGAGGAGCCGGATGCTCCAAGGGAATTTTCTGGATTTTTCTGGATTCTGTTTGCTTGTTCCCAGAGCAGCTGTGGCTGCTCCATCCCTGGAAGTGTCCGAGGAAACTTTGGGACAATCTGGGATTGTAGGAGGTGTGTCAGGGTTGGAATGGGATGGGATTTAAGGTCATTTCCCACCCCAAACCGTTCCAGAATTCCGTGATTCCGTCTCCCAATCCTTTACATCTTCCTGCTCGGTGTCAGTCTGAGCTGGGAATTCCACCTGGATTCTGGAATTCCCTGATTCCCTCTCCCAGTGGTTTCCCTGTTTCTGCTGTGTGGCCTCAGTCTGAACTGGGAATTCTGCCCGGAATCCTTTTGCATCCCTGGAGTGCCGAGCCCAATATCCTGCAATTTCTCCAAGATCCCCAGGTTTTCCAGCTGTTTCCTTGGAGATAGTGAATCCCAGCCCTCCTGGAGGTTTTATCTGGAATAAAAACGCAGCCAGGAGGTTTTTTTTTCTCCATCAGAGGGCGGAGTTTTGGAATCTCAAATGGAATATTTTAATTTGGGAGCCCTCAAAGTCACATTTCCAACAAAAAAATTGTTTTCCCGAAAGGAAAAATACGGAATTTTGGGACAGGACAGCGTGGAGGGGTTTGGGTGAAGTTTCAGGCTCATCCCTTCGTTAAAAACGAGCGGAAATCATCATTCCAAGGGGGGAGAAATCATCATTCCAAGGGGTTGGAAAAGAGGATCTTGGAAGGTCCTTTCCAGCTCCCAGCCCTGCAGCTGGAATGGATTTGGGAAGCTGGAAAAGCCCGGAGAAATCCGGGATTTCCCAGCTGACCAATCAGCACGGCCTGGGATTGGCGCCGGTTTGGAAACCTCGATGCAGAGGGAGGGGAATTCGGATGGAAAACAGGAAGGAAAAGGGAAATCCTGACATTTCCTGGCATCTCCAGCTGCTCCCATTGGAATTTCCTCCCTCCGCCAGCTGGTTTTCCTTTCGGATCCCGAGGATTTCAGGCAGAATCCCTTTCCATCTGCTCGGTGCCGGGATTCCGGAATTTCTGCTGTAAAATTCCCTGGATTCAAACCTGGAAGTGGGAATGGGGTGATCCCTGATTGCCTCCTGGTGAGGGTCAGGAGCGGAGCGGCCAGGCTGGGGTGGCTGTGGGGACAGGAGGTGCCACCACATCCCAAAAATTCCAGGGCATGGAGGGTTCTCCCAATCCCACAAATCCTTGGTTGAATCCTTGGCTATTGCTGGGAATGTGAAGCCATGGGAGGTGCCAAAATCCCAAAAATCCAGGGCATGGAGGGTTCTCCCAATCCCACAAATCCTTGGATGAATCCTTGGCTATTGCTGGGAATGTGAAGCCTTGGGAGGTGCCAAAATCCCAAAAATCCAGGGCGTGGAGGGTTCTCCCAATCCCACAAATCCTTGGATGAATCCTTGGCTATTGCTGGGAATGTGAAACCACAGGAGGTGCCAAAATCCCAAAAATCCAGGGCGTGGAGGGTTCTCCCAATCCCACAAATCCGTGGATGAATCCTTGGCTATTGCTGGGAATGAGAAGCCACGGGAAGTGCCACCACATCCCAAAAATCCAGGGCGTGGAGGGTTTTTCCAGGCTCTGGAATCCTTGGCTACTCCTGGGAATGTGAAACCACAGGAGATGTCACAATCCTGAAAAAACTGGGAATGGAGGGCTTTTCCAGGCTCCCCAATCTTTGGCATTCCCACAGGAATCCGTGATCCCGAGGAGAAACTTAGGTAATTCCTTGTTTTTTCTGGGATCTGGAATGGCTCATTCCCAGACATCCCAGTTCCTCTGCTGGAGGAAACTGGGATCTTCCTCCTGCCCCTTCTCCCATCGAGGGGAAAAAGGGAAGTTTGGAATTCCAGCTGCATCCCACGGCGTTAAATCCACCTGAAACCAGGAATTCCCATGGGGAGAAGCTGGAAGCTCCTGGTAAATCCCAGGAGGAGCTCCAGGGCAGCCCAAAAGTTTCCTCCTAATTTCTTCCATAAAAAGCCCTGGAAGGAACAAACCAGCGGAGAAACCGGGATGCGGATTCCTGGATGAGGAGATTCCAGGGATTGACGGGCTCCGGGAAGGCTCCCTGGAGTTTTCCTTCATTCCCAGAGTTGTTATTTTTAGGAATGCCAATCTCAAGGCCGTTGATAAGAGAAGCAGCCCCGGATCAGTGGAATTATCGGATGTTTGTCTGCTCCAGATTGACAACCTTTGGAAAAGGAATTAATTAGTGGGATTTGGGGAAAGCCTGGGATAAAGCTGGAGCAGGGAATTCCTGCCGTGTGCCAGCCTCTGGTTCAGGATGGACTGAAGTTTTGGAGGTTTGATGATGTGGCAGCTCTGAAAACGGATTTGATGTTGGATTAGCTGGGACTTTGGGGCAGGAATGAGCGGGAATATCATCTGTGCTTAAGCAAGGACAAGTTGGGATTCTCCAAAGTGTCCTGGCAGGAAGTTTTTATATCAATATTTGTATAATATGTGTTTATATGAAGGCAAATCCTGCACAAAATGTAGGAGCAGGAGCTCAAAATGTGGGGAATCCTTGGGATTCCTCTCCTCTCCTCTCCTCTCCTCTCCTCTCCTCTCCTCTCCTCTCCTCTCCTCTCCTCTCCTCTCCTCTCCTCTCCTTTCCTTTCCTTTCCTTTCCTTTCCTTTCCTTTCCTTTCCTTTCCTTTCCTTTCCTTTCCTTTCCTTTCCTTTCCTTTCCTTTCCTTTCCTTTCCTTTCCTTTCCTTTCCTTTCCTTTCCTTTCCTTTCCTTTCCTTTCCTTTCCTTTCCTTTCCCTCCCTGAGGAAATGAAGACGATTTGGAATTCCCAGCAGTTGGAAGTGGGGTTGGATCAGAGCTGTGAACATTTTCCAGGGATTTAGAAGGGAGTGCTCTTCCCTTTCCTGGGAATCCTAAATTGAGGGTTTCAATCTCGTTCCCCAAGCTCCGAGTGTGGCGTTCGTTGTGTCCGTATCCCAAATTTCCCGCGTGTTCGCAATCCAAGAATTCCTGGGTTAACGCCCAGTGGGATTTGTCTATCTCCAAAGGTTGTGTGGGCTCCTCCCTGGTTTCCCAAATTTCCTCTGAAATTTGGGAACCGTTTGCACCTCCCCGCTCCGGAGCAGGGACAGGATCAGGGGGGATCCATGGGACAAGCAGCACAGATTTCCCTGGAAAAGCACATCCAATCCATGATTTCCCAAATTAATATCCCTGCACTTCTTCTTTGATCTCCTAGGGAAAAATCCCAGATTTTTCCAGCAGACTCTTCCCAAAGATTTTTTGGGGTTTTTTTTCCCCTGGGAATAGGTGGGTCCAGCTGAGCTCCGAGGCCTCTTCGCTTTTCCAGCTCTTTAATTTTGGGAGACAAAAGGGAAAAACGCAGCAGGATTTTCCAGGATTCCTCGGAACCCATGGAAGGGCTCTTCCAAACAAAGGGAAAGCAGAGATCCCCAGATTCAGGCAATGAGCCGGGAATGATTCCTGGAGCCGGGAATGATTCCTGGAGCCGGGAATGACACCCGGAGCCATCCCAGCTGCTCCCAGTGTGCCCAGGAGAGGACCTCTGGGAGAACTGCCTGAGCTGGGCCCCAGAGCGGTGACAAATGGGCTCGGAATGCCTTCGGAGGGAAAACGAGGATTGGGAAGGGTTTGGGATTCAGGGAAATTAGGGATGGGAACTGAGATCCACCAGGGGTATCTGGTGTGATGCCAGTGGCACCTCTGGCATGGATGAAGCTTGGATGCTGATATCCCTGTGTGCTGATATCCCTGGATTCCATTATCCATGGGTGCTGATTTCCCTGGATTCCATTATCTCTGGGTGCTGATATCCCTGGATTCCATTATCCCTGGGTGCTGATTTCCCTGGATTCCATTATCCCTGGGTGCCAATATCCCTGGGTGCTGATATCCGTGGATTCCATTATCTCTGGGTGCTGATTTCCCTGGATTCCATTATCCCTGGGTGCTGATATCCCCGGATTCCATTATCTCTGGGTGCTGATATCCCTGAATTCCATTATCCCTGGGTGCTGATATCCCTGGATTCCATTATCCCTGGGTGCTGATACCCCCGGATTCCATTATCACTGGGTGCTTGATATCCCCAGATTCCATTATCCCTGGGTGCCAATACCCCTGGGTGCTGATATCCGTGGATTCCATTATCTCTGGGTGCTGATTTCCCTGGATTCCATTATCCCTGGGTGCTGATATCCCTGGATATTTTGAACCCTTTCACACCTCAAGGTCCATCCTTCCCCCCAAACGCACCCAGACCTTTCCCCGGCCCGTTGCGGATGAACATTCCCAGCAAGGCGCCGGGGTCGGGGCCCTTTTCCCGGGATTCCCAGCTGTCCTGGCAGTGGCTCCCCCTCCCCTGCTGCAGCCCCGCTCGGGAGCAGCCATTTCTTTATTTATTTGCTCATTTCAGGTCATTTTCTGCTCGAGCGGCGCCTTTGTGCCGCGGGGCCGGGAGCTGGGGGTCGCTCCATTATCCCCAGCTCTGAAATCGCCGATTTTCCCGGTTTTTTTTCCATTTGCCAGCAGCTGGAATTGCCGGGTGTGCTTGCACCAACCCTTTGTTGGGTTTTTTTGGGGGGGTGGCTTTTGGGGTTTTGACTTCCAGTTTTATCCGCTCTGAATTTGCTTCTTTTTGCCCTTTTCAAACCGAAATGGAACAGTTTCAAAATTTGCTCCTCTGGTGCCCACAAGGTGTTGGAAATATAAGGAATGTGGGGGATCCTTAAGGAATATGGGGAATTCCTTCCTTCCTTCCTTCCTTCCTTCCTTCCTTCCTTCCTTCCTTCCTTCCTTCCTTCCTTCCTTCCTTCCTTCCTTCCTTTCCTTCCTTCTTTGGGATTCTTTCCTTTCTTCCCTCCTTGGGATCCCTTCCTTCCTTCCTTCCTTCCTTCCTTCCTTCCTTCCCTCCTTCCTTCCCTCCTTCCTTCCCTCCTTCCCTCTTTCCTTCCTTCCAAAATGAAGGTGATTTCGCCTCCTGGAGGTTCGGAATTCCCAGCAGTGGAAGTGGGCTCGAATCAGAGCCGCGAGCATTTTCCAGGGATTTTTTTTCTTCCTGCAGAACTGCTGAGCTTCCCTCCTCGTCCCTTCCCAAGAAATCCCCACGGATTTTCCACCCTACCTCGAGCTGGGGAGGAGGGACGATGGAATAACCTCGGGACGCGGGTGAAGGTGGGCAAAGGACAACGCTCTGTCCTGGGAACCTTTCCTGTCGCCTCCATGATGTCTCCTCCGGCCGCCACTTTGACTTTGAGGCTTGACATCCCATAATTAGCCCCATCTGACCCAAATCCCGGAGCAAACACTTCCAGCAGTGCCAGGGATGGGTGTGGGAGATGTGGGAGCGGGTTCAGAAAAGCTGGGAATGCTGGGGGGCCCTGCCTCCCCCCTAGCACTCCCACAAATCCAAATATTCCGGATCCTTCGTGTTCCCCAGTTCTAGTGTTCTCGTGTTCTGGGGATCTGGAGAAAATTCCACGAAATGACAAATCTGGAATTTTTGGGGGTCTTTTTGAGGCTGTCCTTCCTGGCAGGGGCCTCTGCGCCTCCACCTGAGATATCCGGAGGTGGCCGGGACGTTCCGGAGCGGCTGGGACAGGCGGAATGTCAGGGATTATCCAAAACCTCTGGCTGCTCCGTGTGAGGAGCGCTGGGATGGGACTGGACCCACCTCCCGCGCCAGCTCCGGGCTCCGCGCACGACATTCCCGCCCGTCCCGGGAACCACCGCCCGCTCCGCTCGCGGATTTTCCAAAGTCGCCATCTCCAAACCCTGCCGGTCCTGGGATTCTGCTCCCAGGGCTGGAGCCTCTCTGGAGCCAGGCTGGGAGAGCTGGGAATGTTCACCTGGAGAAGGGGAGGGTCCAGGGAATCCTCGGAGCCCCTTCCAGGGCCTAAAGGGGCTCCAGGAGAGCTGGAGAGGGACTTGGGACAAGGGACGGAGGGACAGGACACAGGGAATGGCTTTAAAGTGGAAAAAAGGGATTTGGGTGGGATATTGGGAAGGAATTCTTCCCTGTGAGGGTGGGGAGAGGCTGAGCTGGAATTCCAGAGATCCCTGGAAGCGTCCAAGGCCAGGCTGGATGGGGCTTGGAGCAGCCTGGGATAGTGGGAGGTGTCAGGGTTGGGATGGGACGATCCACAGGGTCCCTTCCAGCCCAAACCATTGCTGTGATTTTATCCCAGTGATTGTCCTGGGCTCCCCTGAGCATCCCTGATTCAGGGAATCAGAACTGGGGTTCAGTAAATCCAAACTGGGATTTAGTGAATCCAAACTGGGATTCATTGAATCCAAACTGAGATTCAAGGAATCCAAACTGGGATTCAGGGAATCCAAACTGGGATTCAGCAAATTCAAACTGGGATTCAGAGAATTCAAACTGAGATTTAGTGAATCCAAACTGGGATTCAGCAAATTCAAACTGGGATTCAGAGAATTCAAACTGAGATTTAGTGAATCCAAACTGGGATTCAACGAATCCAAACTGGAATTCAGTGAATCCAAACTGGGAATTCACTGAAGCAAAATGGGAATTCAGGGAATCCAAACTGGGATTGAGCAGGAGAAGCTGCCGGGGCTCCTCCAGGGGCGAGGGACGGCCTCAGACTGCAAATTCCTCCCCCAGCAGCGAACCCCGGCTCTGTCAATGCCGGGCAGGGCTCGGCGCTGACGTCTGTCAGCGTTATCTGTTTGCGCTGCCAGCGGGAGCAGCCGGCCCCGGCTTGTTCCGACAGCTTTGTGTCCTTATCTCCCGCAGAAGGGCCCGATTGAATTCCCCTCCCTCCCGCCGCGGCTCAATCCTCGGCCGCCCGGAGCCGCCGGCGGCACCCTTTCCTGGCCTTCCCCTCGGAGCCGCACCTCTTATCCCTCCAGAGCAGGGCTGGCTCCCGAGGAGGCTGGGAGCGCTCTGATCCTCATTTCCATGAGCGACGGCGGCGTTCCCCCGGCCCCGGCCGCCTTTCGGGGGCTGTCAAGGGGAAAATGAAGGTGGCCGCGGGCCAGGGATGTGTCACGGTCCGGCGCACCGGGGGGAGGCGGGGTGGGCTCCTCAATGGAGGCAGCTCCGGCTCCATCACTGGGATCATCCCAGGAGATGGGCAAAAAACCATCCAGGGCTTGGGTGCTCCCCACTTGCTCTGCTGGGAACAGGAATTTGAAAGAGCTGGGATTGATTTGTTTTTACTCTGAATTCCTGGTGGTGTCAGGCAGCTCCAGATTGGGATCGTCCCAGGAGCTGGGAAGAACCATCCAGAGTTTGGGTGCTCCCCACCTGCTCTGCTGGGAACAGGAATTGGGAAGGGCTGGGATTGATTTAACTCTGAATTCCTGGTGATGTCAGGCAGCTCCAGTTCCTTCACTGGGATCTTCCCAGGAGTTGGGTAAAAAACATTCAGGGCTTGAGTGCTTCCCACCTGCTCCGCTTGGTAGAGGTATTTGGAAGGGCCAAGATTAACTCTGTGAATTCCTGCTTTGTCAGGCAGATCCAGCTTGGGATCATCCCAGGAGTTGGGAATAAACCATCCAGGGCTTGGGTGCTCCCCACCTGCTCCACTTGGAACAGGAATTGGGAAGAGCTGAGATTAACTCTGTCAATTCCTGCTTTGTCAGGCAGCTCCAGTTCCTTCACTGGGATCATCCCAGGAGATGGGCAAAAAACCACCCAGGGATTGGGTGCTCCCCACCTGCTCTGCTCAGAACAGGAATTTGGAAGAGCTGGGATTATTTTAACTCTGTCAATTCCTGGTGATGTCAGGCAGCTCCAGCTCTGTCACTGGGATCTTCCCAGGAGTTGGGAATAAACCATCCAGGGCTTGGGTGCTCCCCACCTGCTCCGCTCGGAACAGGAATTTGGAAGAGCTGGGATTGATTTATTTTAACTCTGAATTCCTGCTTTGCCAGGCAGCTCTGTCACTGGGATCATCCCAGGAGCTGAGAAAAGCTGGGGGAAAACCATCCAGAGCTGGGATTAATTTATTTTAACTCAGAATTCCTGCTTCATTCTCTGAATTCTGGAGCTTCCCAGGGATCCAAGAGGAGCTGCTGCTCCCTGCCCCTCTCCTGGTGCTTCCCTAGGGGAACACACGGGCTCGGAGCGGCACCAAATCCCCAATGGTTTGGGTTGGGAGGGACTTCAAAGCCCCCTGTCCCACCCTCTGGATGAGGTTCCACCTCCGACCGTCCCAGGCTGCTCCACCCTTTCCTCGGACACTTCCAGGGATGGGAAGTCCCAAGGAGGAGCTCTGTCAAAAGCAAAACCACAGAGAAGTTGTGGAGGATTTTCCCCCTCCTCGCTCCTTTTTAACCGGCAGCGTTAGCTCTGTGAGTGTTCTGAGCCACCTCAAGTGGATCCCTGGCACAGAATTCCCAGAGAATTCCTGGCTGCCCCATCCCTGGAAACGTCCAAGTCCAGGCTGGAGCCACCTGAGGCAGCAAAGGTGTTCCTGCCCACGGATGAGGACGTTCCAAGGTCCTTCCCAGCCCGAGCCCTGCTGTGATTCCCTGCTGGAGGAGATGGGCTGGCTCTCAGGATCGCTGAGTTTATCATCCCGGAGCCCACAGGGGAAAAAAAAAAGACGGATCATGGATGCCTCACATGCTCGGTGACTCATCCCAAATCCATCTCCTGGGCTGGATATTCCAACCACCACCTCTGGAGAAGCCTCAAGAGCTAAACCCTCCCCGGCACCGGAATTGTGACAGATCTGGGGGTGAGGAGCAGACACATTTCCCTGTCCCCATCTCTCCCGATGCCCCACGGCCACAGCACGGCAACAATTTTGGTTAAATCCTGGCGGGAGTCACGGAATTACATCCTAAATAATTTCATTTTGCTTGGAATGGAGGCGGGAGGTCAGTCAGCTCTGCCTTTTCCTGGCACCAGAGTCGGGGTTTGCTGGGTCGGGGCAGAGCTGTGTGGGCATCAAGGAAAACTTTCCTTCCATCATGAAGGGATCAGTGAGACCGGAATCTCCCCATCTGGAATCTCTGGGATGGGTCCCACCTGCAGACTCAGCCTTCGGAAATCACTTGTCATTCCACTTTTCATTATTTTGTTGGGTTTTCCCCCAAAAATGCTGTTCGGGTGCTGTGGTTTCTTCCCTGGTTTTCATTTCTCCGGCCAAGAAGTCGGATCAGCCCCACTGGGAAGGTTCCGCGTTTCCATGTTCCCATCAAATCCAGCCCCGTCAGGAACGTTCTGCATCTCTCTGCATTCCCATCAAATCCACTCTGGATTTAGGGGGAGCCGGGATTTTTGGGGAGGCTATCCCAGGTTTTCTGCCCCTGGATCAGGGGGTCACAGACAATCCCATCTCGGATCTCCAAGGCCACGCCGACGCCGCGCCGTTGCCGAGCTGATGAACGACACCCAGAAAACTCCTTTTTTTTTAATCACAGATTTGTGATTTCAAATTACCCCAGCCCTGGGATCGTGGCTGCTCGGGGCCGTGCCGTGACAGAACCTCGCTGCCAGACACAGGGGCTGTGAAAACAGTAATTTAAAATCTCCGGGAAGCCTTCCAGCCGGGAAAAAGCAGGGGGGGAGGAAAGAAAAAAAAAAGAAAAATATATCCCAACTTGCATTTGACATTAAAAACCGGAGGATTTCGGGGGCGGATTCTTCCCGCAGGTCCAACAAACGGCGGCGCGCAGGGGTTGGGCACAGCTGGGGTTCGACTCCGCCACTCCTTTTAGGGAGGATTCTCATTTTGGGATCGTCACTCCGTGATCCCGCGGCTGCAAGGAGCAGCGTGGGAGCGCATCGAGACGTGGCTAAATCACGGCCCTAATCAGCTCCCAGGGGCTGCTGCAGAGGGAGGAGGTCACGGAATACTCAGCTCTCCCATCCCTGGATTCGATCCCTCCGGGAATATCGATCCCGCTGAGAGTCGCTCTGCAGGGAAGAGCTTCAGACCCCGGCGCTCGTGGGTTGGGGAAAAAAATTATCCAAAATCGCTTCCGGAGCTCTGATTTAAAGCAGATTCGGCGACGTTAAATGGGTTTTTAATTATCTTTGCGATAAATAATATTGGATTGCTGTTTTCTCAGAGGGAGTGAGGCCCTGGCTCAGGTTTCCCAGAATTTGGGGCTGCCTCATCCCTGGAAGAGTCCAAGGATGGGTTGGACAAGGCTTGGAACAACCTGGGATAGGGGAAGGTGTCCCTGCTCATGGATAAGCTTTGGGGTCCCTCCCAACCCAAACCATTCCTGGGGATGCTGGGGAACATTTCCAAAATCCTCTCATTTCCCAAGGATTTTTATCTCCTCGGTACCTTCAGGAACTCCCAGAACTGGCATTGCCAATTCTCTGATTTAAAAGAAAAATCTTCGCTGTAGGGATCATTCCTTGGTTCCCTAAATTCAGAACTTTTCCGGGATTGCTCCGACGTGCCCCGGTTTGCTCAGCACTGTTAAAAAGTGGGATTTCCCCCCGTTTTCCTCGGTGCTGATAAGGCAATGTTTGGTTATCTCCATCCTTTGCCTGCTCCCCGTTGTTCCCATTCCCGGCGGGGGATTTGTTGGGATTCACATGGAACAGCCTCGTGTTTTCCCTGGATATAAACCCCAGCCTTGTGGGAAGTGGAAATGACAAAAGAAACTCGAGAGAAAATTGTGGATGGAGCTGCTGCGCATTCCCAACTTTTAATTCCCAAACTCATGGATTTTCCATCAGCATCCAGAACACAGCAGACAAGGAAAAAAATCCTCCTCCCCCTTCCTATTTTCCTACATTTCCATGGATTGAAAGCCTGGATTTGACATTTCAACTCATAAATTGGTGCTGCCAGCTTGAAGAGTCAGGTCCCGCTCCGAAGCAAACCCTGGAATGCCCACAAGTG
The DNA here is from genome assembly GCA_017589585.1 of Phylloscopus whistleri. Lineage (NCBI taxonomy): Eukaryota > Metazoa > Chordata > Aves > Passeriformes > Phylloscopidae > Phylloscopus > Phylloscopus whistleri. The sequence goes on from JADMLD010000843.1 coordinate 95,909, forward strand.
TCAGTGATCTGTGTCCTTGGAATGCTGTAGGTGACAGCCAAAGCTTTTGTCCCTTCTTTCTCTGTGGCTTTTCCATAAAAGGTGAAATTCCGGCTGCGGCAGAGCGTTCCCCTCATGCGGCACCGACACGGCCTCACTGGTGCCAAAGGAAACAGCTTTGGCCATCCCGAATCCCCGTGGCCATCCCAAATCCCTATGACCATGCCAAATCCCTTTAGCCATCCCAAATTCCTGTAGACATTCTGAATCCAAATTCCTGTAGACATTCTGAATCCCCATGGTCATCCCAAATTCCTGTGGTCGTCCTAAATCCCCATGGCCATCTGAAATCCCCGTGGCCATCCCGAATTCCTGTAGCTATCCCAAACCCCATGGCCGTCCCAAATCCCCGTGGCCATCCCAAATCCCCATGGCCATCCCAAATTCCTGTAGCCATTCCAAATTCCTGTAGCCATTCCAAATTCCTGTGGCCATTCCAAATTCCTGTGGCCATCTCAAATCCCCGTGGCCATCCCAAATCCCCGTGGCCATCCCAAATCCCCATGGCCATCCCAAATCCCTGTGGCCATCCCAAATTCCTACGTCTGGCTTGAGATTCGCTGCTCATTCCGGGTGAAATCCGTAGCATTTTGGTGAATGTCGCCATCGTTCTTCCATAGAATTCCAGGTTGGTTTGGATGGGAAAAGACCTAAAATCCCCATCCAGTTCTGAGGGCAGGGATACCTCCCACCATCCCAGGTTGCTCCAAGCCCCATCCAGCATTTCCAGGGATGAGGATTCCACAGTTTCTCTGGAAAAATCGTTTCCTGTCCTGTTGGCTTGGAAGGACAATCTTACCAGCCATCCCACAGATTATCCAGGTGTCTGCCTGGGATGTCCAGGCTTCCTTTTACACAGGCAAAGTGCCGATCCAGGCGGTTGCTCCCCAGAAAAACCCTGGAAAATCACAGCTGGCGCCTCAGTGGGGTGAGGCATGGGGCAAGCTCAGCTGGCTCAGGTCATCCCTGGAATTATTTGGAGTGGGAAGGAATCTGGGAGTCAGGACGTGCCGGGAGAAGATTCCAGCAGTTGCCAAGGAAGACAGCGGAGACGAAGTCCCTCGCGCATCTCAGCGGAGTCTCTGCCGCAGAAATTTTATGAACTATTAGCAGGTGGTTAATGGTGCTGAAAACAATCTCATTTTCCCTCGGTTCCGTGCCCGGTGAGCCGCGGCCAAGGGATCTTGGAGGATGCTCGGATGCCGTGTCGGTAATTCCAGTGCGGCAGGGCTGAGTCAGAGACGGGGATTTGTGGATTTATGGATTTACGGGCTGGTTCTGCCGCGGTCCCGTGCCCGTGCCTGTCCCTCTGGGCCACCAATGTGTTTATCCCTGGTGCTTGAGCCGCTTCCCTCTGTCGCCTGCTCCGGGCAGGTTTCAAAAATGTATTTCATGAATCTTCGGGATGGGAATTCCAGGTTTTGGTTTGGGTTTTGCTGCGATTCGGGTGCTCCCAAAAGGGGATTAAATTCACCGTTGTCAGAGGATGTGTCACTCGAAGATTGTGGGGAGGGGACAGTTCCAAAAAGCCTCCCCTGGCTCCTGGGTTTCCATCCAGGCAGGTGGGATGGGAACCTCTGTCCTTCAGCTGGATCTGGACCCGGATGAATCCTGCTCTGCCGAGCTCAGCCTGAGCTCTGGCACGGTTGGATACGGAATATTTAACGTTAAATCCCTGTCCCAAGGCTGCAGGATGAGGAATTCGGCCAGTTCTGGCTTGGAAAGCCATGTTTTTGGTCATCTTCTTCCAATCTTGCAGGACAGTTCTTTAGGGATATTTCTTGGAGGATTTCTTTTCCCTGGAAAACACGGGTGCAGCTTGGGGCAGTGGGAAGGGTTCTGCCTGCATAGGTCCCGCTGGCTCTGGAGCGTTTGGGGTAAATCAGAGCGGCAAAGATTTGGGAAGAGATCCTGTTCCATGGAGACCTTCCAGGAGTGCTCCATGGCCATGGGTTCCCAGATCTGGATCCAGATCTGGATCCAGATGAATCCTGCTCTGCCAAGCTCAGCCTGAGCTCTGGCATGGCTGAATACGGAATATTTAATGGTAAATCACTGTCCCAAAGCTGCAGGATGAGGAATTCGGCCAGTTCTGGCTTAGAAAGCCACATCATGGCTTGGAGCCACATATTTGGTCTTCTTCTTCCAGTCCTGTAGGATAGTTATTTTGGGATATTTCTTGGAGGATTTCTTTTCCCTGGAAAACACGGGTGCAGCTTGGAGCAGTGGGAAGGATTCTGCCTGCACAGGTCCCGCCAGCTCTGGAGCATTTGGGATAAATCTGAGTGGTAAAGATTTGGGAAGAGATCCTGTTCCATGGAGACCTTCCAGGAGTGCTCCATGGCTATGGGTTCCCAGATCTGGGTCCAGATCTGGATCCGGATGAATCCTGCTCTGCCGAGCTCAGCCTGAGCTCTGGCACGGTTGGATACAGGATATTTAACGTTAAATCCCTGTCCCAAAGCTGCAGGGTGAGGAATTCAGCCAGTTCTGGCTTGGAAAGCCACATCATGGCTTGGAGCCACATATTTGGTCTTCTTCTTCCAGTCCTGCAGGATAGTTATTTTGGGATATTTCTTGGAGGATTTCTTTTCCCTGGAAAACACGGGTGCAGCTTGGAGCAGTGGGAAGGATTCTGCCTGCACAGCTCCCGCCAGCTGTGGGGCATTTGGGGTAAATCTGAGCAGCAAAGATTTGGGAAGAGATCCTGTTCCATGGAGACCTTCCAGGTGTGTTGGGCATTCCAAGGTTCTTCTCCAGCTCCAGCCTCTGGAATTGCTCTTTCCATGGAGACACAAGTCCTGCCAGGACCTGCTCCAGTCTGGGCTTCCCACAGGGTCATGTCCTCCTTTGGGATCTCCAGGGAAAGGTTTTCCCGCTGAAGGACATTCTGTGGTTGACGTTACTGCCAGGAGCAGGGCTGGTGTGGTGATGGAGAACCTGGGGACACCTCAATGTCACTGATGGCTTGAACCCAGAGAGGAAGACCTGGCACTCATTTAATGCCTCTTTAAAATTTTGGGATTCCTGGAAGCAACTTGAGATGTTTCCTTCAAACCCCTCACGTTTTCCAAGGGTTAAAAAACTAGGGGAGTTGTTAAAGGTCTCTGATGGAGGTGGTTTTAAAACCATCAGCTGAATTATTTGGTTGTCCTTCCGCTTGAGGTGTTGCTGAGCCTCTATCCAAAGTTGTCTGGGGCTGTGGATGATCTTCCAGAGCCGAAATTCGCGTTTCGATCTTTGTGTTTTCGTGTTCTTTCAGAGCCAGAATTCCCTGGCTGCTCTGCCTATGAACCCAGGGGATGTTTTTCAGGCAAAATGTTGATTCAGGCCGTGGTTTACTCCAAGCCAGAGGTCCCAGCCCTTGCAGGCAGAGCTCGGGAAGAGGGGGATGGATGTGCCTGCAGTGCACTTGGGCTTTTCCTTGCTTTCAGCTTCCAAAAGCGGAGTGAATTTGGGTCCCTCCGGGGTGTTCTGGGTCTGCTGTGACGTCACAGGGACTTCATGGCTGCTTAGAAGGGAATTTGCTCAGGTGTTCCCCAATTTGGGGTCCGTTGTGGTTTTCCAGGGTCTTCCCAGCTGCTGGAATGGGAGGAGGACACGAGGACATTTCAGACCTGGGGTTCAGGTGCCTTTTCCGCACCTTAAATTGATCCAGTTTGGAATTGTGGGATAAATCCAAGAGTGGCTAGGGTTGGACAGGACCCTAAAGACCATCCAGGTCCCAGCCCTGCCCTGGGGATGTTGGGTGGGAGTTTGTTGGGATCTTAAACCCTTCAGGAACTCCTGAAATGTGCGTTCAGCAAACAGCCGAGGGTCATTTTAACCAAACCTGCCCGAGCAGCCGCGGGGGCATCACCGTGGGCAGGAAAGGGTTACCAGGGTCATTCCCTGTCCGTTCCAGCCGATTCCTGGAGATCCCTGGAGTTTCCAGGAAGGCTGGAGAGGGATCAGAGGAAAGAGGAGCTGCTCTTCCTGCTGGAGAGCAGAGTCCTCTCCGTGCTGTGCCGCCGGTGATGCCCAATCCCCGCTCCCTCCCTGACGAGTAATTACTGCACCTGTGAGTAATTAGCTGAGGTGGGAAGGATGAGGAGCTGGGCCCTTTGCTGCGGGAAAAGCTCCCCCTGGGCAGCCTCCTCAAGAGAGGGAGGACAGAGGGAAGAGGCTCTCGGAGAACGCTCGGAGCCGTCCTGCGGTAGGAGGAAATTGGATTGCGCCCACTCGAGCACCTGGAGTGGAGCTGAGCTCATTCCCGGGAGCCTCTGGAATGGCTCCGGGGGGTTGTAGGGCCCTTCAGCTCCTGGTGATGATCCCGCAGCTGGGCCCTCCCGCCTTTGTTGTGCCCGGGGTTCGCCTTTCCTGGTTTTCCATGCCGGTTCCTCTCCCTCTCGGCCTTTCCCGAGACAAAGGACGTGGGGCGTAATCCGGGGCGGATGGAGCAGCTGCAGCTCCTGCCTGAACAACACCGTAATTAGCCCAGCCGCTAACGAGCAAACGCCCCCGCTCCGGCGCGGCAGCCGAGTCTGGAGTGGCCAAGCTCCTTCCCACACCGTTCCTCCTTGGAAGGGCCTGTCCTGCGCACGCTTGGCTTTTCCAGCTTTGTCCCCGGGGAATTTAACCGCCTTCTTCTCCTCCTGGCAGGTGTCGGCACCAGGAATTACTACAGGAAGATCGGCTACGAGCTGGAAGGGCCCTACATGGTGAAAAGGCTGGAATGACACTCCCGGAGATCCTCGTCCTGGAAGAGCAGGGAGGACACGACGCTTATCCCGGGAATAACGCTTATCCTGGGAATAACGCTTGTCCCGGGAGTAACGCCCAGGACTTGCTTCTGCCACAGCCCGCGGCCGCAAAGAGCTCCAGAGTTGGACTTGATGATCCTGGTGGTCCCTCCCAGTTCCAGGATTTTATGGAATGGGGCATCATCTCCCCCGGGAAGAGCAGCCCTGGGATCATCCCCTTCCTGCCGGAGAGGTTGGGGACGTTCCAGGTGTCTCCTCACCCGTGTTAATCCTGCTCCAACGGCTGCATTTGAGGGATGAGATGCCAGGATCTGGGGACCCTTTGGAGCAGCCTGGTGGGAAAAAACGCCTCTTTCCTGATGCTGTCATCTTTTGTAGGTTCTGCGTTAAAAACGGGCGCGTTATTCCGGACGGGAATAAATTCTGTGTTTATTTATTTACACCAGGCTCGGCTCATTCTGTCCATCCCAAGCAATCCCAGATCTGATCCTCTCCCAGGAGGAGCCCGTGAGGGTTGGGATTGCAGGACCTTGCTGGGGGGAGGAATCGAGATTCCTCAAAAACCCAAATTGTCCCTCTGAGGTGACACAGCCAGGGAGGAACTGAGGGTGGGAGGGATCTCAGAGCTCCCTGCTCCAGGCAGGTCGGGGTGGTGATCCCAGAGTATCTCCAAGGGTGCCACCATCATCTCATCCCAGCGGGAATTGGGATCCCTCCTGGCTGTTCCCAGCTCTCCATCCCTGCTTTTGGGGAGGGTTTGGTCCCCGTCTCTCCCAGCGCGGAGGGGAAGGTGGATCCAGTAGATCCTCAGATCCTCCTCACGGATCTCCTTGGAGATGGGGCGGAATTGCCTTTTCTGCCAGGAATTCTCCAATCAAAGCTTCTCAGCACCTCCCTCACCTCTGCCCAGCCCAGGAACCCCAGGGCAGGTGGGTGTCCTTGGACATCCACAATTCCAGAGTTGTGGAAGCCGCCTTCCCATGCTCGACTTCAAACTAGGAGCGAGTGCCCGGAGCTCCGACCTTTTCCGCCTCTTTTTTATGGGATTTCAGTCAGCAGCGGGGCTGAAATCCCGCGGGGACGGTGACATTTCGGGTGTTGTTGTAATAAATGACTCTGTCAGGAGCCGGTGGAAGCTTTGCCGGCGGCAAGGGCTCGGACACGCTGGGAAAACCGGGAAGAGGAGGAGGAGTTCCACGAGAAAGGCTCTGGGAGATGCGGAGTGCGGGGTCGCTGAGGCAAAGGACAACGAAATATCTGGGGCTCATCAAGTGGTGATGATCCAAGGAAAACTGGCGTCCCTGTGGGGAGGGACAAACGCGCAGGGTCCCAAATTCCCATGGGCTAGCCTGAATCCCCATGGCCATCCCAAATCCCCAAGGCTAGCCTGAATCCCCATGGTCATCCCAAATCCCTATGGCCACCACAAATCCCCATGGCCATCCCAAATTCCCATAGCTAGCCTGAATCCCTATGGCCATCCCAAATCCCCATGGCCATCCCAAATTCCCATGGCCATCCTGAATCCCTATGGCCATCCCAAATTCCCATAGCTAACCTGAATCCCCATAGCCATCCCAAATCCCCAGGGCCATCCCAAATCCCCATGGCCATCCCAAATCCCCATGGCTAGCCTGAATCCCTATGGTCATCCCAAATCCCTATGGCCATCCCGAATCCCCATGGCCATCCCGAATCCCCATGGTCATCCCAAATCCCTATGGCCATCCCAAATCCCTATGGCCATCCCGAATCCCCATGGCCATCCCAAAGCCCTATGGCTAACCTGAATCCCCATGGCCATCCCAAATCCCCATGGCCATCCCAAATTCCCAAATTCCCGCGTCTGATTTGAGACTGGCTGCTCATTCCGGGTGAAATCCGTAGCATTTTGGTGAAATGTCACCATCGTTCTTCCACAGGATTCCAGGATGGTTTGGGTGGGAAAGGACCTAAAATCCCCATCCAGTTCTGTGGGCGGGGACACCTCCCACCATCCCAGGTTGCTCCAAGCCCCATCCAACATTTCCAGGGATGAGGATCCCACAGTTTCTCTGGAAAAATCATTTCCTGTCCCGTTGGCTGATCCTTTTGTTGGGGATTCAAAGCCGTGTCGGATTTAAACCCGGACATCCAGTCAAGCCTGGATTTGCGGGAGCGGGATTTTTCCATCCCCTGGAAAACAGGGCCAGGCTCAGCTGTTGACAGAAGCAAAGGACGAAGAGGCTGCAATTCCTGCTCGGAATGGGTGAAATTTTCCGGAAAATTCGTCGTCCCGTCACCGCTGACACAATTACGGATCGCGCTGACGTCAGAGCCGTGACAGCCCCGGCTTTTTCCGGGGCCGGCCGAGCTCACGCTTTCCGTGCGTCTGTGGGAGCTCGGCCCTCCGGCAAAAACACGGGAATTATTGAATCCGTTCCCTCTTTTATTTCGGAGCTGACCGGCAGCTTTATCAGAGAAACGAAGCGATTTTTTTCCCCTCTGGGGTTTATTTTTAGCTTTCCCATTTCCCAGCTCGTTCCGGGCTCGTTTCGTGCCGCGCTGCCTCAGCCGTGCAGGAACGCTCCAGGCTTGTCTGCACAGGCTGGGGGATGTTTGGGAATGCGATGGCGTTCTGGGGTGACCTTACGGTGTATCCCCAATCGTCTGTCGGGTTTGTGTTGGATATTGTACTCTGTGCCTTTAATTTAGAGAGTGAAGCTGGGAGAAAATTGCACAGTTTGTTTTCGGAAACCTCTCGGACTGGCCTTGAAAAGTAGGAATCACCAGATACAGACAGCAAAGTTTTTGGGGTTTTTTTCGGCACTCGCTTTCGCTTCGCTTTTACTTCGTAGCTAGTTAGTGTAGCTTAGAGCTGAGCAGCTTCAAATTTGGGGTTTTTTTCCTTTTTTTCTTTTTTTTTTCCCTTTTTTTTCTTTTTTTTTTTTTTTTTTTTTTCCCTTTTTTTCCTTTTTTCTTTTTTTTTTTTTCCCTTTTTTCTGCCTGTTTTTAGACTACTCAAACCTCCCCAAACCGAAGACCTGGGGCGGGGGAGGCTCCGGAGGAGTTTGCACCGGACCCACCAAGATCTCTCCGGTGCCGCAACTTTTCCTGGCGAGGAAGAGCTGAGACCAGAAACCATCTACAAGAAAACTTTGTTTTCCCTAATTTGTCATCTGTCCAGGGCAGCACGAAGTTCTTGTCACCTGGTATTGTTCAATTTATTGTGCTGGGGAGTGTTTTTGCCAGTTTAATAAACAGGTTTCTTTCCACTTCCTCTCTGAGGAGGTTTTCTCCCGAACCGGTTAAGAAGAAAAATCGTCTCCCTAGGAGTTCTCCTCCCAAATTTGCCTTAAACCACTACAGATGGATTCCTTTGGATATCCAGGCAGTGGAGTTGTTGTTGTTCCCGGTGTTTTCTGTGCTGGGAGAGCAGGGCTGGAAAATCCTTTCCATGAAAAAAAAATCGGGGAGAATTTCCAATTCCAAGCTCCCCTGGGGACAACTTTGAGGCGTTTTCCTCGTATCCTCCACAGGAGCCACTCCAAGGGATTTTCCAGATGGGTTTTCTTTTTCCAGCACTCTGGAATTTTGGGGTGGTTGTTTTAAGGTTTTTGTTCCGTGAGGACAATAATTCCTGCTCCTAGGAATTCCAGGAATATCGGCCTGGAGCTGCTGACAGCCAAATTCCAACCCCTCCTCCTCCTCTTCCTTCCTTCGTGATGGAAAAAAGCAGATTTTTCACACAAGACCTCCCACAACTCTTCAAAACACCCAAAAAGACAAAAAAAACCCCAATTTGTCCCTAAAACCCAACGGACCACGGGATGTGCCCAATCCCAAACCTGTGGAAGTGAAACCTGGGGCTGGGAAAACCCAAAATTCCCAGGCTAAAGGTTGGAGTGGAGAGAAAGAGGGAAAAAAAAGGGAAAATTTCCCAGAAATTCCCAACAGCACCGGGCAGGGTCTCAGGTGAGGTCAGGGATCCAAGGAAGCGCAGGGTGATGGGAATTTGATCTTCTCTCGATGATCCGTCCCTTTCTCCCAGCTGGAATTCCAGATTTCTTGGAATTTCTGGAATGCTTGGGATCCCCTCCAGCCCTTTCCCAAATGGGATTGATGGATTTGGTCCCTTTCCATTCCTGCAGCAGCCGCTTGGCTTTGGGATTTTTCCCCTCGTTTTTCCGGTTTGTTTGGAATTGTGGGGAAATTGAGGAATTGTGGAAATGTGGAATTGTGGGAAGCTGTGACTGCCCCTGGATCCCTGGGAGTGTCCAAAGATGGGATTGGGATCCCTGATCCAAGCTCGGGATCCACAGGGATCAGGAGATATCCCAGGATAAGGAGTGGGGAATTCCCAAGGTTTCCAGGTGGATTTGGGAGAAGCCAGAGCTCCCATAGGATCGGGAATGTTGAGGCAGGACCGGGAATTTCGGCACACGGAGACAATTCCGGAGGGGGAAAGGTTAAGGGATCAGGGACCGTGGGAAGAGGAGGGATAAATCCAGGAGATCCGAGGAAAACGGAGGGGAAGAGCCCCAAATCCCGGCAGGGATGGAATTCCAGAGGTGGAAAATGGCGGGAATCTTCCACAGGGGCTCCAGGAGAGCTGGAATTTGGGAAAACGGGAGGCAGGGAATGGAACTCCCGCTGGGAAAGGGGAGCTTGGGGTGGGATCTTGGGAAGGAATTCCTGGCTGGGAGGGTGGGGAGGGGCTGGGCTGGAATTCCCAGAGAATCCCTGGGAGTGTCCAAGGAAAGGTTGGAGCAGCCTGGGATGGTGGGGTTGGAATGGGATGTGATGGGATTGAAGGTCCATGAATCCCAAACCATTCTGGGATTCTGGGATCAAGGACACTCAGGATCCATCCCAAGGGATTTTTATGGAATTCGGGGATGGAAAAGGGAAGGGAGACCCTTCCTGGAGTCCCAAATTCCCAGTGAAGCCCCTGGATCCCGAAATTCCTTCCCAGAGAGGAGCTGGGGTGGCGCTGGATCCAATCCCAGGCTGGGAATGTCCAGCTGGATCAGGGAAGGATCCAGGAAATCCTTGGAGCCCCTTCCCGAGCCTCAAGGGGCTCCAGGAGAGCTGGAATTTATAAAAAAGGGATGGAGGGACAGGAACCAGGGAATGGAATTCCCACTGGGAAAGGGGAGCTGGGGAAGGAATTCCCAGCTGGCTCAGGTGGCTCCAGGGCCAGCAACCTCCTCCTTCCAGAATTTATTGAATTCCCAAAAAACCTCCACTTCCAGCAGCTGGAGCCGGCTCGGTGCGGTTGACATGGAGAAAAATTCCTTTCTCCTGCTTGGGATGAGTTGGGATTCCTGATTCCAGGAATGGTTTTGGGTTCATTTCCAAGGAAAACGGAACTGGCCGAGTGGATCCCGTCGGGATTTCGGTTTTTCCCTGGATAAATCCAACCCCTGGATCTCCATGAGATCCAGATTTCCATGGTCTGCCCCATGGAAAAATACGTGGGGAAGAAAGGAATCCGTTTCATCAGCTCCAGCATTTCGGGAAGCTCCGAGGAAAAGAAAAAACCCTGGAAAAACGGAAAACTTACGGGATTTTCCGCCACCAAAGCAGGAAAAAGCTTCACCTTCACCTCGGAATTCAAGGAATCGCGGAGCCACGTCCCTGTTTTTTTTCTCTGGGAGAGGCCAGGCTGTGGATAAAAACGTGGAATTACACCCTGAGTCGCCAGGGATCTGGAAAAAAGGGAATTTCACCCACCTGCGGCACCGTTCTCGTCCCAAAACGCGGAATTCCGGGAACGCCGTCCTCGAGTCCCTGTAGCAATTTTTTGGGATTTGGGATTCCCAGCATCTCCAAAATCCTTCATTTCCCAGGCTTCCATGCTCCATTCCCAGATTTCCCTGGAAGGTTTTTTTCCCGTTTTTTTCCCCCCCCGCCCCGAGGCTGAATTGTTATTAATAAGCTGCCGTTAATTGTTGTTAATGAGCTTTTGGAAAAACACCACGGGATCGTCTCCTCTCACGTTTTTATCCCGTTCCCCCTCAGCCTGTTCTGACCCTGGAGCTGGTTTTTTTCTGGGAATTATTCCCTGGAATTATTCCCTGGAATTATTCCCTGGAATAAATCGCAGGTTGTCCCCGCATCCGTTCGTTTCCCGATTCGCGAGGCGTTGGAGTGAAAAAAATGGGAAAAAATTAAAAAATTGGGAAAACAAAGAGGAATCACAAATTATTCCATTTGGAGATGCTCGGTGTTCCTGCACTTCCTGGTTAAAAATAAAAATAAAAATAAAAATAAAAGTAAAAATAAAAATAAAAAATTAAAAATAAATAAAAATAAAAATAAATAAAATAAAAAATAAAAATAATTAAAATTAAAATTAAAATAATAAAAATAAAAATCTGATGTTTTATTAATTTGTGGAGTTTTGAGGAATTAAAAATATGGAGCGGATAAAAAATATCCGGCAGCTGGGAGAGAATGAGCCTGGCATGGTAAAAAAAAAAAAACACAAAAAAAAAGGAGGGAAAAGTCATTCCTGAATTCTGGAATTCTCCTGGAATTCGGGGTGGGAAAAAGGATGGGAAATCTTAATTTGGGGTGGGAAAAAGGATGGGAAATCCTAATTAAGGATGGGGAATTCTTAATTCAGGATGGGAAAAAGGATGGGAAATTCTAATTCCGGATGGGAAAAAAGATGGAGGAGCCTTAAATGCAGGTGGGAAGAAGGATGGAGAAAATTCAGGATGGAAATAAGGATGGGAAAATCCTAATTAAGGATAGGGAAATCTTAATTAAGGATGGGAAAAGGATGGGAAAACCTTAATTTTGGGTGGGAAAAGGGATGGGAAATCTTAGTTAAGGATGGGGAAATCTTAATTCCAGATGGGGAAAAGGATGGAGAAAATTAAAAGATGGAAAAAAGGATGGGAAATCTTAATTCAGGATGGGGAAAAGGATGGGAAATTTTAATTCCAGAGAGGAAAAAGGATGGAGGAATCTTAATTCCAGGTGGGAAAAAGGATGAAGAAAATTCAGGATGGAAATAAGGATGGAGAAATCTTAATTAAGGATGGGGTGGGGAAATCTTAATTAAGGACAGGGAAAAAGATGGAAAATCTTAATTCAGGATAGGAAGAAGGATGGAAGAATCATAATTAAGGGTGGGAAAAGGATGGGAAAATCTTAATTAAGGATGGAGGAATCTTAATTCCAGATGGGGAAAAGGATGGAGAAAATTCAGGATGAGAAAAAGGATGGGAAAACTTAATTTGGGGTGGGAAAAGGGATGGGAAATCCTAATTAAGAATGGGAAATTATAATTCAGGATGGGAAAAAGGATGGGGAAATCTTAATTCCAGATGGGAAAAAGGATGGAGGAATCTTAATTCAGGATGGGGAAAAGGGTAGAAAATCTTAATTAAGGATGGGGAAAAGGATGGAGAAATCTTAATTCTGGGTGGGAAATCTTAGTTAAGGATGGGGAAATCCTAATTCAGGATGGGAAAAGGGGGAAGGAAAAGGAAATTCCTCTCCATGGCTTTGTGCCCCACCGCTTCAATCAGAGCTGGCAGCAGAGGGGAAAACCCCAAATTTCCAACCCAAACCCCCACATTCCCGCCCTCCACACGGAATTTTCGGGAAAATTTTCCTTCTCCCTTCCCTCCGGAGAAGCGCGGCCGCCACCGGATCCTTCCCCCGAGGGAAGCCAGATCCGTTAAAAACTCATTTTTAAAAATTCAATTTTTTTTCCTACCCAAGGGAGGAAAATTTGGTTCGTTTTTAAAGGAAGGTTTGGGGTTGGGTTGAGAGAAAGTTTTGTTGCAAAAATGTGGATTTTGGTCCCGGAGTTTTGCCAGGATGGTGGAGATGGCGCTTGGGAAGGCCCGGGGGGAATTGCAATTAAACAGCAAAAAAAGGGGAGAGGAACTTCAAAAAAATTGTAGTTAAATGGGAAAAATAAAGAGAAAAAAAGTGCAGTTAAACACTGGAAAAACTGCAATTAAACACCGGAAGAATTGCAGTTAAACACAGAAAAAATTGCAGTTAAACACCAAAAATAAACAGAAAAAACCTGCAATTAAACACTGAAAATAAACAAAAAAACTCCAATTAAACACCAAAAAACTGCAACTAAACACCAAAAGCCTCCAACTGAAACATCAAAAACAAACACCAAAAACCTGCAGTTAAAAACTGAAAAAACTCCAATAAAACACTAAAAAAACTCCAAACACAAAAAACCTCCAATTAAACACAAAAAAAATCCAATTAAACACCAAAAAAAACTCCAATTAAACACCGAAAACTTCCAATTAAAACATCAAAAATAAACACCAAAAACCTGCAGTTAAAAACTGAAAAAATTCTGATTAAACACCAAAAAAATTTCAATCAAACACTGAAAATACTCCAATTAAACACCAAAAAACTCCAATTAAACACCAAAATACCCAATTAAAACATCAAAAATAAACACCAAAAACTGCAGTTAAACACTGAAAAAACTCTGATTAAACACCAAAAAACTCCAATTAAACACCAAAAAACTCCAATTAAACCTCCCCCAAACCAAGTTCTACACCAGGGCTGGAAATTCCATTTCCAGGTGGTTTTTGTTGAGTTTTTTTTGGATTTTATTGCCATCGATGGGAAGAGCAGGGACAAAAATTGGCTTTAAAAACCGGGAACGGAGGAATTCCTCCTGGATAAAATCGAGATTCCCCGAGGAGAAGGAACAGAAACATAAAACCACCAAAAATTGGGCTAAAATTCCGTTTTTTTGGGGGGAGTTCTCCTCGTCGAGTTCCTGTACAAATAAATAAGGTTTTGTCCGTATAAATAGAACCGCGCCGGGAAGGAAATCCTGGGGGAGAATTCCAGAGGAGGACGGAGCTCCCTCGGCATCTCTGGCGCTGCCGGGTCCCGATCCCTGGGAAAACAGCAAAAAAATCCCAAATTTTGTGTTTGTTAGCCCAGGTTCTTGGGGGAACTGGGAATTTTGGGAGGAGCCCAGGGGAGCGGGAGCTTTCCGTGGTAAAAATTCTGGGTTTTCTCCATGTCCTGGGTTTTGGATTTGTGGAGGAATTCCCATCGAGGTTTTTAAGCCTGGGATGGTTTGGGATGGGATCTGAGGAGCTTCGATCCCGTTCCAATCCCAATCCCAATCCCAGGGTGCTCCAACTTTTCCTTGGACACTCCCAGGGATTCTCTGGGAATTCCAGCCCAGCCAGGAATTCCTTCCCAAGCTCCCCTTTCCCAGGGAACTCCCTCCATCCCCAGCTCTCCCAGCCTGGGATTGGATCCATCCTCATTCCAACTCCTCCTCCAGGAAGGAATTTCAGGAATTCCCTGGGAATTCGGGAATCCAGGAAGGGTCTCCCTTCCCTTTTCCATCCCCAAATTCCATAAAAACCCCTGGGGATGGATCCTGAGCCTCCTGGATCCCAGAATGGTTTGGGATGGGATTCACGGACCTTCCATCCCATTCCAATCCCAAGCAAAAAAAAAAATCCTTAAAACTCAACCGAACTTTTGTCAAAACTTTTCCTCCCAGTCCGGATTTTTCTCCGTGGATTTTCCCCTTCCATGGATTTTCCCCTTCCATGGATTTTCCCTTCCATGGATTTTCCCCTTCCATGGATTTTCCCTTCCATGGGTTTCCCCTTCCATGGATTTTCCCCTTCCATGGATTTTCCCCTTCCATGGATTTTCCTTTCCATGGAATTTTCCCTTCCATGGATTTTCCCTTCCATGGGTTTCCCCTTCCATGGATTTTCCCCTTCCATGGATTTTCCCCTTCCATGGATTTTCCCTTCCATGGGTTTCCCCTTCCATGGGTTTCCCCTTCCATGGATTTTCCCCTTCCATGGATTTTCCCCTTCCATGGATTTTCCCCTTCCATGGGTTTCCCCTTCCATGGATTTTCCCCTTCCATGGATTTTCCTTTCCATGGATTTTCCCCTTCCATGGTCTTCCCCTTCCATGGATTTTCCCCTTCCATGGAATTTTCCCTCCCATGGATTTTCCCTTCCATGGATTTTCCCCTTCCATGGGTTTTCCCTTCCATGGAATTTTCCCCTTCCATGGAATTTTCCCCACTGCTCCGGGATCTCGCACTCACCCTCCCGCCCTAGGAGCCAGAGCGCTGCCGCTCCTTCCCGTAGGAAATCTGCCGGATCTGCGCTTCCAGCTGGAATGCGTCCAGCCTTTCCTTGGGGTTGCAGGCCAGCATGCGGCGCAGGAGCTGGCAGAAATCCTCGGGCAGGGATCCCTTGTTCTTCAGAGGGATCTGGAGCTCCAGGTTGGGATTTTCCAGCAGGGCTTCTCCCAGCGGGATCAGCTCCTCGCCGCGGCGGACGTACGTCCCTGCGTGGCGGACAGAGAGCCAGGTTAGGCCGGGAGAATCCATCCAAAAAATAAAAATTTTTGGAGGGAAAAAACAACGTTGGGAATGTTGTTGGGGGGATTGAGAGTTGGACACAAAATTTCCCTCGGTGAAAAGAATTCCCAAACTCAATTTTTCCTCCCGGGCTAGAGGAGGGAAATGGAAATTTTGTAAATTCTCTCCCGGCGTCGGGAATCTTTTTTTTCCCACCAAAGGTTCCCAAACCAGGCAGGAAAATCCCGGTCCCAGCTGTGCCGGGCAAAGAGGGAAATGTCTGGGTGGGAAACGATTCCTGAGCTGGAGCTCTGGGGAGGGAATTTTGGGGCTTTTTCCTCCCTTTGCTCGCAGGTGCAGCCATTCCCTCCTTTCCCTGGAGGAATTTTACAGCAGGGAAGGGATCAGCTCAGGGCCTGGGTAAAAGATCTCCTATTATTATTATTATTATTATTATTATTATTATTGTTATTGTTATTGTTATTGTTTTTACTATTGTTATTATTGTTGTTATTGTTATTATTAATAATAATTTGTTATAGAATTACTATATTATTAGTTATGGAATTATTATTATTATTCATTTTTTGTGGAATTATTATTAATAATAATTATTATTTGTTATGGGATTATTAATATTAACAGTTTGTTATGGAAGTATTATTATTAATAATAATTTCTTATAGAATTACTATTATTAGTAGTTATGGAATTATTATCATTCATTTGTTGTGGAATTATTATTAATAATAATAATTTGTTATGAGAGTATTAATAATTTGATATGGAATTATTATTTTTATTATTAATTTGTTACAGAATTATTATGATTCATTTGTTATGGAATTATTATTGTTAATAATAATTTGTTAAAGAATTACTATTATTATTAGTTATAGAATTATTATTCATTTGTTGTGGAATTATTATTAGTAATAATAATCATTTGCTATGGAATTAATAATAATAATTTGTTATGGGATTATTATTATTATTAATTTGCTATAGAATTATTATTATTATTTTGTTATGGAATTATTAATAATAATTTGTTATAGAATTACTATTATTAATAATTTGTTATGGAATTATTATAATTAACTTGTTATGGAATTATTATTAATAACACTAATTTGTTACATAATTATTATTAATAATAATAATAGGTTGTTGAATTATTATTATTATTATTATTATTATTATTATTATTATTATTATTAAAATCACATGCAAAACGTACATCCTCCTCTCCTGCCATGTGGATTTTCCTGCCTGGAACCAGGCAGGAGCAAGAATTCCAAGCGGGAACGTCGGGGGGGATTTGGAGAAATCATCGCCGGGAGGGAACTCGGCCAAATTCCAGCTGAAATATCCAATTCCCCATTTATTTTCTGGCTCCTGGGAATTCTCCCCCCGAGCTCTGGGTGATCCCCAGGCAGGCAGATCCTCGAGCCCAATTCCAGGGAGGATTTGGGGACATTTGGGGACACCTCACCAACTGCTGAGGGATCTTTTCTATCCCCATTTCTGACCAACATTCCGGCCAAATCCAATTTTGTGGAGAGCATTCCTTGGGGGAAGGAAGGCCAGAAAAGATAAATTTTTTTTTCCTTTAAGATTTAAACTCTCCAGAATTCTTTCCATCTCCACCTGGCAGAAGAATTTTTTTCCAAGTAAAACACAAAGAGCATTCCCTGCCCTTTTTAGGGATGCACCTTGAAGACCTGGAAATTCTCTGTGAGGAGCCACAAACCCTGAGGGAACTGAGGGGGTTTGGGGTTTTTTCCGGTTCTTTTTCAAATCCAAGCTCCTAAAAAAGCCCAATTTGGGGTTTTGGTTTTTTTTTTTGGTTGGGAATTCCTGGGAAAAGCCACACTCAAGGCACGCTGGAATTACAGAGAGCCTTGGAGCGGGGATCACCCAGGGGAATCTTCCGCCATCCCAAAGTTGCTCCAACCCAGCCCGGGAAAATTACAGGGGGTGGAAATGTCTGAAGGGAAAAAATAAAAAAAGAGAAAAAGGAAAAGGGGGGAAAAGGGGGGAAAGGGGGGAAAGGGGGGAAAGGGGGGAAAGGGGGGAAAGGGGGGAAAGGGGGGGAAAGGGGGGGAAAGGGGGGAAAAGGGGGGAAAAGGGGGGAAAAGGGGGGGAAAAGGGGGGAAAAGGGGGAAAGGGGGAAAGGGGGAAAGGGGGAAAAGGGGGAAAGGGGGAAGAAAAAAAGGGATAAAAAATAAAAAAGGGAAAAAAAGAAAAAAGAAGAAAGAAAAAGGATAAAAAAGAAAAAAGGGAAAAAAGAAAAAAGAAAAAAAGAAAAAAAAGAAAAAAAGAAAAAAGAAGAAAAGGAAAAAAGAAAAAAAAAGAAAAAAAGAAGGAAAAAAGAAAAAGAAAAAAAAAAGAAAAAAGAAAAAAAAAGAAAAAAGGAAAAGGAAAAATAAGGAAAAAATAAAAAGACAAAAGAAAAAAGGAAAAAAGGAAAAAAGAAAAGGAAAAAAGAAAAAAGGGGAAAAAAGAGAAAAGGGGAAAAAAGAGAAAAAGGGAAAAAAAGAAAAAGGAAAAAAGAAAAAGGAAAAAAAAGGAAAAAAGAAAAAGGAAAAAAGAAAAAGGAAAAAAAAGGGGAAAAAAGAAAAAGAAAGAAAAATTAAAAAAAAAAAGGAAAAAGAAAAAAGAACAGAAGGAAAAAAACAGAAATCAGAGTGGATCCCAGAGTGTCCCAGCAGAGCTCCTCACCCAGCAGCTCCTTGTGCGTGTCCCTGTCGCGGAAGGTGAGCCTCTCGGCCATGGCCCAGAAGATGACACCCAGGGCGAAGACGTCGGCCTTGGCCGTGTAGTGTCCCTCCCAGACCTCGGGGGCCATGTAGAAGTTGGAGCCGCAGGCGGAGGAGAGGCAGAGCCGGTTGACGTTCCCGCCGCCCCCGCACACCTTGCTCAGCCCAAAGTCGGCCACCTGCAACCGGCAGGGAGGGAGGGAATGAAAATTGTGAGGGGATTTGTGTCCGGGAGGCGGGATGGCGCTGCTCGGGATCGAGGCGGTTCGTGCCCGAAATGTGTGGGAGTTTCCTGGGGGGTCTCGGGGATGAGGTGGGTGGGATTCCTGGGATCCTGAGTTGGGAATGAGCTGGGTGGAATTCTTGGGATTCTGAGCTGGGTGGAATTCCTGGGATTCTGAGTTGGGTGGAATTCTTGGGATTCTGAGTTGGGTGGAATTTCTGGGATTCTGAGTTGGGTGGAATTTCTGGGATTCTGAGTTGGGTGGAATTCCTGGGATTCTGAGCTGGGAATGAGCTGGGTGGGATTCCTCGGATTCTGAGTTGGGTGGAATTCTTGGGATTCTAAAGAATGAGCTGGGTGGAATTCCTGGGATTCTGGGTTGGGTGGGATTCTCAGGATTCTGGGTTGGGTGGGATTCTTGGGATTCTGAGCTTGGTGGGATTCCTGGGATTCTGAACTGGGTGGAATTCTTGGGATTCTGAGGACTGAGCTGGATGGAATTCTTGGGATTCTAAACTGGGAAGGAGTTGGGTGGGATTCTTGGGATTCTGAGTTGGGTGGAATTCTCGGGATTCTGAGCTGGGAATGAGCTGGGTGGAATTCTTGGGATTCTGAGTTGGGTGGGATTCTTGGGATTCCAAGGACTGAGCTGGATGGAACTCTTGGGATTCTAAACTGGGAAGGAGTTGGGTGGGATTCTTGGGATTCTGAGTTGGGAATCATCTGGGTGGAATTCTTAGGATTCTGAGCTGGGTAGAATTCCTGGAATTCTGAGTTGGGAATCATCTGGGTGGAATTCTTGGGATTCTAAGGAATGAGCTGGCTGGAATTCCTGGGATTCTGAGCTGAGTGGAATTCTTGGGATTCTGAGCCAGAAATTACCTGGGTGGAACTCCTGGGATTCTGAAGAATGAGCTGGGTGGAATTCCTGGGATTCTGAGTTGGGAATGAGGTGGGTGGGATTCTTGGAATTCTAAGGAATGAGCTGAGAGTAGAATTCTTGGGATTCTGAATTGGGAATGAGCTGGGTGGAATTCCTGGGATTCTGAGCTGGGAATCATCTGGGTGGAATTCTTGGGATTCTGAGGAATGAGCTGGGTGGAATTCTGGGAATCTCGGGTGGAATTCTTGGGATTCTGATCTGGGAATGAGCTGGGTGGAACTCCTGGGATTCTGAGCTGGGTGGAATTCCCAGGATTCTAAAGAATGAGCTGGGTGGAATTCTTGGGATTTTTGAGCTGGGAATGAGTTGGGTGCAATTCTTGGGATTCTAAGTTGGGTGGAATTCTTGGGATTCCGAGTTGGGTGGGATTCTTGGGATTTTTAAACTGGGAATGAGCTGGGTAGAATTCTTGGGATTTTGAGTTGGGAATGATCTGGGTGGAATTCTTGGGATTCTAAAGAATGAGCTGGGTAGAACTCCTGGGATTCTGGGTTGGGTGGAATTCTTGGGATTCTGAGCTGGGAACGAGCTGGGTGGAATTCTTGGGATTCTAAGGAACGATCTGGTTGGAATTCTTGGGATTCTGAGCTGGGTGGAATTCTTGGGATTCTAAGGAACGATCTGGTTGGAATTCTTGGGATTCTGAGCTGGGTGGAATTCTTGGGATTCTAAGGAACGATCTGGGTGGAATTCTTGGGATTCTGGAATTCCTTGGGAAGCTGGGCCAGACTTCCAGCCCGGTGCTACGGGAACTGCAGTAAATCAGCCTCTGCCTCCACGGGACAATTCCCACTGTCCCTGAAGGTCCAGGGAAGCAGTTTGGGAAGCAGAAACGGAGCCCCAGGGCCGAATCTCCAAGTGTCACAAGATTTACCCCGAGATTCCAAAAAGAAGTGAGGTGGGAGCTCGGAATCGTGGAATGGTTTGGGCTGGGAAGGAGCTCAAACATCATCCAATTCCAACTCCCTGCCGTGCCCTGGGTTGGATCCAACCTTTCCTTGGACACTCCCAGGGATTCTCCGGGAATTCCAGCCCAGCCCCTCCCCACCCTCCCAGCCAGGAATTCCTTCCCGAGATCCCGCCCCAAGCTCCCCTTTCCCAGTGGGAATTCCATTCCCTGTGTCCTGTCCCTCCATCCCGTGTCCCAAATCCCTCTCCAGCTCTCCTGGAGCCCCGTCAGGCCCTGGAAGGGGCTCTGAGGTCTCCCTGGATCCTTCTCTTCTCCAGGTGAACATTCTCAGCTCCTGGAAAGGCTCTGAGGAGTTTCTGGAACCTTCTCTTCTCCAGGCTGGATACCTCAAGGAAAAGGCTTCCTCCAGGAAGTCTTCCTGAAACCTTCTCCAGGTGAACATTCCCAGCTCCTGGAAGGGCTCTGAGGTCTTCCTGGATCCTTCTCCAGGTGAACACTCCCAGCTGCTGGAACAGCTCTGAGAGGCTCCTGGATCCTTCTCTTCTCCAGGTGACCATTCCAAGCTCCTAGAAGGGCTCTGAGGGGCTTCTGGATCCTTCTCCAGGTGAACACTCCCAGCTGCTGGAACAGCTCTGAGGAGCTCCTGGATTCCTTCCCTTCTCCAGGATGGACTCATCAGGCTCCTGGAAGGGGCTCTGAGGATCCTTCTCTTCTCCAGGTGAACACTCCCAGCTCCTGGAAGGGCTCTCAGAAGTTCCTGGATCCTTCTCTGGGCTGGACTCACCAAGGTCCTGCAAGGGCTGTAAGAAGGTTCTGGATCCTTCTCCAGGTGAACATTCCCAGCTCCTGGAACAACTCTAAGGAGTTCCTGGATTCTTCCCTTCTCCAGGTGAACACTCCCAGCTCCTGGAAGGGGCTTTGAGGGGCTCCTGGAACCTTCTTCAGGTGAACATTCCCAGCTTCTGGAACAGCTCTGAGGAGCTCCTGGACCCTTCTCCAGGCTGGACTCACCAACCTCCTGGAAGGCCTGTGAGGTCTTCCTGGAACCTTCTCCAGGTGAACATTCCCATCTCCTGGAACAGCTCTGAAGAGCTCCTGGATCCTTCTCCAGGTGAACATTCCCAGCTCCTGGAACAGCTCTGAGGAGTTTCTGGATTCTTCCCTTCTCCAGGGGAACATTCCCAGCCCCTGGAGGGGGCTCTGAGGTCTTCCTGGAACCTTCTTCAGGTGAACACTCCCAGGTCCTGGAACAGCTCTGAGTTCCTGGAAACTTTTCCAGGTGAACATTCCCAGCTCCTGGAACAGCTCTGAGGAGCTCCTGGACCCTTCTCCAGGCTGGGCTCACCAAGCTCCTGGAACAGCTCTGATGAGCTCCTGGAACTTTTTCCAGGCTGGGCTCACCAAGCTTCTGGAAGGGCTCTGAGGGGCTCCTGGAACCTTCTCCAGGTGAACATTCCCAGCTCCTGGAACAGCTCTGAGGGGCTCCTGGAACCTTCTCCAGGTGAACACTCCCAGCTCCTGGAACGGCTCCAAGGAGCTCCTGGACCCTTCCCTTCTCCAAGCCGGACACCCCCATCTCCTCACCCCACCTCCACTCCCCCACCCCCGTCCCCTCTCCCCACCTTGACCACGGGCCCGGCGCGGCCCCAGGCCACCAGGATGTTGTCGGCCTTGAGGTCGCGGTGCACGACGCCGCAGCGGTGCAGGAAGGCCAGGGCGCCGCTCAGCTGCCGCATGAAGCCGCGGTTCAGCCGGGCGTCGGGGCGGCCGCGCCGGGCCAGCAGGAACTCGTTCATGGTGCCGCCCTCGCAGAACTCGGTGACGAACCACAGCGAGCAGGCGGCGCGCGGGTCGGCGCAGCTGCGGCCCTTCAGGCAGGTCTCCACCAGCAGCGGCGGCAGCGACGGCGGCGGCCCCGCCAAGGGCTGGAAGAGGCGGCCGATCTGCAGGACGCACTCCTCCAGCCGGATCACGTTCTCGTGCCGCCGGACGCTGCGCAGGGCCCAGAGCTCCTGCAGGGCCAGCTCGGCGCTCTCGGGGAGGTGGCAGCGCACGCGCTTGACGGCCACGCGCCGGCCGGTGCGGGTGGCCAGCGCCTCGTAGACCACGCCGTAGCTGCCCCGCCCCACCTCCCGCAGCAGGCGGTACCTGGGGCCCTCCTCGGCCATCCCGGGGGGGGGTCAGGGCCGGCTGGGGATCATGGCGGGGAAAGCTGGCGGAGGATCGGGGGGGGAAATAAAAAAATAAATAATATAAATAAATAAAAATAATATAAATATAAATAATAATAAATAAATATCAATGTATAAATATAAAAATATATATATATGATATATAATATATAAAAATAAAAATATAAATAAAATATAAATATAAATAATAAATAAATATGAATATATAAATATATAAATATATGATATATAATATATTAAATAAAAATATAAATAAAATATAAATATTAATAATAAATTAATATTAATATATAAATATAAAAATATATAATATATTATCTATTACATATTATATCTTATCTATGACATATTATATGTTACATATTATATATTATATATTATATTAAAATATAAATAAATAAAAATATAAATATAAATAATAATAAATAAACATGACTATATAAGTATAAAAATATAATATATAAAATATAATATATAAATAATAATATAAAATATATATAAAATAAATAATATAAATAAATAAAAATAATATAATTATAAACAATAATAAATAAATAGATAGATATATACAAATAAATAATATCAATATATAATATATAATATATATTATATATATAATGTAAACAAATAAATAATAATATAAATTATTTTTTTAAAAAATAAATAAATAAAATCAACTTTTTAAGCTCCTGGTGAAGCCAACAGGAGTCAGGGCCAGCTGGGCTCATGGCAAAAAAACCTGGCGGAGGATCGGGGAAAAATAAAAAAATAAAAAATAAATAATATAAATAAATAAAAATAATATAAATATAAATAATAAGAAATAAATATGAATATATAAATATATAAATAAATAATATCCATATATAATATAT